>CAIGRF010200854.1:19433-30169 GCA_903798235.1 Fraxinus ornus | reverse complement strand
AATTCATGTGACAAAACACCACTTGAAGTCAACCTATTTAAAAAATCTTCATACATGCTCTATTCTGATTTGTCAATTGCTTCATGAAAACTATAATATGAATTTGATCTGGAATTTTGTTCTAATAAAATTCTTTTAATATGATCAACACATTCATTTGTAGGCGTAAGAATAACTCGTTTTTGTCATCGCATGTATCAATATATGATTCTATATTTGGAAAAACATGATTTATTAAATTTTTAAAGACGTGATTTCATCCTCAAATGGTAGAATATTACTGTTTGGAAGCTTAATGCAGTTACGAGTATGTTCTTGCTCCATCCTATCCCCAATTTTAAGCAAATAATCACAAAAAGTTGGATCCAAATTTGCCCTCATTTTTTCAATCAATGGTAGATGTATATACAATGGTCATTGGTCAGAAAAAACTAAGCTAGCTTTCATTATATCTTCTTATTTTTTCCTTTAGGCATTACCACTAGAATTTGTCGAAAACCTCCTTCGAAAACGACAACTTTCCCACCAAAAGGAAAATTGCAATCGATAATATCTCTGAACATTTTATATACAGCTTCAATAGCAGAACAATTTGCCATATGTGCTTCATCCCAAATTATTAATTGAGACATTTTCAACAAAGTTCCTAGAGCTGATTGCTTGGTAACGGATCAGCTAACTTCACCAACTATTTTCAAAGGAATTTTAAATCTTGAATGAGTTGTCCGAATTCTAGACAAAAGAAATGCAGATACTTCAAAAGATGCAATTTCTAAATCAATTAAATTTTGAGACCTCACACTAGCAAGGAATGCTTTATACAAAAAAGTTTTACATGTCCCACCTGGACCATCGATGAAGAAAGCACCACAATTCTAATTTTACTTTTTCCATGATTGTATTGTATGCAAATTGTTGTTTTTCATTATTTAAACTTGCTGCACAAACATACCCTTCTTCAATATCCAAATTGGTTCTCTCCTTTATAACCATTATTCTCAACTCATTCTCATCTATATTTACACTGAGAGGTACTATTACATAGTTGTTTATGTTTTTACCTAATGATTCTAGAACAAACTGATGTCTTTTAGAGCCCATAGTTTAGCAACTTCCACTTGTGTATTTTCATGTACATAAATTAATCATATAAGCTATGAATTTATCCCACAATAACTTTGGATGATCAGGGTTGCAAAGCATAAGAAGTGTAGCAAATAAACATCTTAAAGAAACTGACATTTTATAAATAATAGCTTTATATAGACATTCTTCACAGTAATTGTCTCTGCTTAATAAACCATGTAGAAGTGAGGTTTCTCGATATGTTGTAACAGTTATCCCATTCAAAGTTCATAAATCCTGAAATGATATTGGCCCTCAAATGTGATAAAGAAGAATGCGGAAGAAATATCGTTCTCCTTTAGAAGGATTGGCTGTAACAATTCGTCCTATAATAATTTGTTTCTTTCTCAGAGTCCAAATCTTTTTATTTGTATTCCAAACAAAATGTGCAGGGAATTCTCGATATAACAATGTTCGAGCAAACTCATTTGCTTCATTCATTCGAAAAAATTCTATCAGCATTATTCTCCTCGTATTTTCATTGTTAATAATAGTAGATAAATCATCTTGATCATCGTATTTTACTTGTTGATGATTTTGAATACGAAGTTGTAGAGAATAAACAGTAGGATACAATTCTGACAAATTGAAAGAAAAAATTCTCCACATAACTTCAAGTGGAGATATCCATCTAGTAAATTGATAAGCAGATATTTCGTAAATTTCTTACTCTGTATCATTTGTTAGAATTGAGAAATTAATACGATCATGTCATTTGTACACATATTTGTACAGATATTTTACAGTTTTGATAGAAGAACATATTTCAACATTAATGTGATAATCAAGTTTTACACTTAAATAAAGATTATATGGTACAGCCCATTGATTGTCCAACACTTGGCCTCTAACTTTAACAGAGATTCCATTATTACTACACTTATACAAAGGGTATAAGTTATCACCAAATATAGAGATTTCCACAAGGACCATGCATATTGTCTGTGACAATAACAAAATGAAGATGAGAGTATTTGTTTTTATCAGAAATTTTGCAGTACATTATCCTATCAACTTCTTCAGCACAACAAATTTTTTGCCCAAATTTGAAAATCAACAATAGATGCACATGATGGAGCCATCTTTTCTGAAATTCAATTATATGTGTGTGTGCGCACGCGCGCAACAACATGGTCTAAGATATTTTTCTTATATAAATCATTTTTTAACTCTTTTAATTTTGCTCGAAATACATGTGCAATTAGATTTGATCGATTTTGAATTTCATTATTATGCTTTAGTTCTTGATTATTCTCTAGTCAATTAGGATTATATGTCATAGTAAAAAAAAAAATCTGATTTTTCAAAACGCTGAACAATAGACATTGCATTCATGTATCTCCTTAACATATCTCTAAACCCACATATAAAAGATTGTGGTAGAACAAATTTTCTTCTAATTTTGTATCATCTTGTTTCCCCATTTTCAACACTATCCTCAATATCTTGATAAAGTTCAGCACTAATTTGTTTTTGGTTATTACGAAAATAGTCAAACCTGACAGTTTCAATCTTAACATACATATCTACAAAAATATGTTGAAACAATCTACCAAGAAGACCTAATTTGGATTTGTACGAATAATATTCTCGACATGAGACCTGAAAACGTTTCTTCGTTCCATTAAGCACTACATCAGAGAAAAGGAAAAAAAATTTGTATATTCATTTACTACCTTTAAATTTCAAAAAGTAAGATTTTTAAAGAAAATATATACACAAATCTTGATTCTTTCGATAATTTCAGTTGCAGAAGTAATTGTGCTTAAAAAGGCAACTAAATCAAGCAGGTGCTAAGGCTGAAAGTATTTGCTTCTGCATTTCTCAATGACTTCGTTTCAACCAGATTCCCTATATGGGAAAAGCAAAGGATATAGTAAATGATCATAACAACCGTAGTAGTAATGAACCTTGTGTGAGTCACCAAAATGATCGTAGATAGTAATATTACGAGCGTAAACATTTGCATTTTCATCATAGCCAACCCATACAACAACTAATTGAGATGACGTAGGAGAATTGAAAACTCTTTGATCAAGTCGTAGGTCGCATCTTATCTACATTCGATGGTCGTACAAATTAGTCATGTGACTTAAAGACCTAAATAATCTACTGTATGGATTTACTTTCATAATTTCAATTAAACTAATCAAAGTAGATTCAACAAAGTTCTCTAAAATTTTCATACGATTTTCAAGTTCATTATCTATATCGAAAAAATACAATAGCATATAACAAGGTGTACTATTATTTGGCATAAGTTGATTTACATAATGATATACTTGACCCTGAACCCTAAATATGTAAATACCTCTGTACGATTTAAACAATTCTTTATCGTACTTTACACCAAATGAAGTGAATGCAAAATGGTTATTATATCATTTGACAATTTTTTTTTGAATTCCAAACATGTATGTTCTTTAGAAATAAACAAGTTGTATAGTTCAGTTGGTGAATAGAGATACACAGTTTAATTTTTTCATCAGAGCAACATATACATTTACTTTCCTTATAAATTTTTTGTGTACCACAATGTTTACAATAAGTGCATGGTGGTAATACATATGCAACACTTGGTATATTCAATAGTGTAAAAGTTCCTTGTAATTCAGGATGATAAAAATTAGGCATTTCGTTGTTCGAAGTAGAAGCTTCAGAATCAAGATGTGTTGTACACTCATGCACATGGGTAAAATGGAAATTATTATTTTTAGATTACATAGACTTAGTTATCCTTGTACGATGATCAATGGACCCAATTCGAGCTTGATTTCGTCGATCTCTTCGTCTTTGATTTTGTTGCTAACGAATTAATGCATTTTGTGACTTAAATGTACTTTCGAAGATATTTTTAGTGTTAAAACAAACAAAGTTTTTCATGAGCACACATTTCCAAGATATCCATAAGAAATTTAAGATGACCTATCGAATACTTGAAGCTCAAAGTAAGCAACAACTCAAAAGAATTTAAGAGAACCATTAGCATAGATGCTTGGTCATACGCACACCAAATATAAACTTTACAATTGAACAATTGGTACACAAAATAGTGAAATCTATGTTTAAAACTCCACAATATGTAAACAATGTTGTAACTAACAAAACATAAAGTGCATCTTCTAAAATATACAACTCACGTACATGAGAACTCCACCGAAAACTAATTGTTTGAAAAAAGTTTCATCAAAACCACAATTATCTGAAAAGAATCTTTCTCTACATCCAAAAGTAGAGCATAAGAAAGATAGTTAAGAAAAATGAATAATTTAATTAGACAGATACAAAGGTTAAAACTAAGAAACCAATATAGTAATCACATTAAGAAACAGAGACCTAAAGCAAGAAAGGAAAAAAAAAAAAGGAAATGTCATAAACAGAGAATTTTGAATGTCATATAAATGTTGTCGAAATGTAAAAGAAATTACAAGTACATAACTAATATATTGTAAAAAGAAAAGACTACATAAGAAATGAGGTTGAGAATAAAAAATTAACAAGGAAGAATAAACGTGCTAAAAAAGAACAAAAAGAAATGAATTAACAAAACGAGAATTATACAAATAACCTAGCTGATAAGTTTTCTATAAGAGAAATGAAGTTAGAAAATTTAACACATGAGAATTGAACACAAAAGAAAGAAATAGAAGATAAGATTGTACAGAGACGAAGTCAGACTTTACATGTAGTGTGATTGAAGCTAACAATGAACCTAAGAGGATGAATGAAAGAAGGAAATGAATAAAATTCTAAAATAAGTAAAATAGATGAAGAGAAAAAGAAAGTTTGATGAAAGAAATCGAAAACTTCTACAAAAAACCATGAACAATCAACTGAAGAAAAAATGTATTTAGAAACCTTTACCCGAAAGAGATCTCGCTACTACAGTCTTCAATTCCACGAATGTTGGTGATTGTAAAATGATTAAACATAAAATGAAAACTATAAACTACCAGCTACAAAGAGAACTATGTGAGGCTACAAAACTGTTAGATGTTTTTCAACATGAAAATCAAATAATTTCAAGAATATGCATTTAACTTTTTTTTTCAACAAATAATTATGACTTTATTTCACATTAAGTAAGATAAAATGTAAAGAAGAATTAATTTTAATTAACACAATACAATCATTACATAATATTTGTTCTTCCACTCTTAATGTCTAGTGCTAGAATTTATCCGATTTAACTTACTCTACGCCTCGAAAAATGCACGTTTTATACAAGAACACATTATTTCAATATTAGATGGCACATATTCTATCTCAATTATTTTTTACACTTTCACTCTATTAAATAACTCCAAGGGGAGAAAACATTGCATCTGACAAATGGTGTGGAACAAATTTTTTTATTAACTCCCTTGAAATAAAAATACTACCATATTCTGCATCAAACTCAATCCATTGATTTAACATTCTAGATGGTCTCTATAGATTAATTCACACAAATTTAACTCCTCATATTATGTACATAAATTTATGTATAAATAGCATATTTCGTGAATAAATTACCCTCATGATCAATAACTTGCAAATTAATAGATTTCTTTATAAGAACTGAATCATTACTCATTTCCATTAGCATTTCAAACTACTAGTAAGCAGCAAAGTAACTAATTTCATTTCCCCACTTTTCTTTTGTTGTGGCTAATGAAAGCAATATATATATATATATAAACCTTGAAGTACTATTGTTGCTTTCTCCATTTGAATATACACATATACTTGCTCCTGTACATATGATTTACAGAAATCTATTTTTGAGATTTCCCAATTTGCTGGAAGGTTGACTGATGGATGAGAACATCACTCATCCTCTTTAGTTGCAATTTGATAATAAAATATTGCAATTCATTTCTTTTCATTTATGCTCTATTCAATTTAATTTACTTTTCATTGTCTTCTCCACTAATCAAAGTATATTACACATATGCTTACCAAACGAAAACTTATTAATTTCAGTCTTGCCAATATTTCTATATGCAAGAACGACGCTATTCTATAGATCTTATAATGTCACCTTTGCCATACACGAGAAACAACAAGAATAACGAAATCATCCAAAAAAAAAAAACAATAAACCAAAAGAGTTCACCAACAACACCTTGGATGAATAGCGGGATATTATGTTGTTTGTTTAAAGAAATTGTAAGACATAAATTACATACCTCCAGCCATGTTATCGAAGATCTAATTGAAAAAATATGAAATAGAAATGAGTCACTAGAGCACCAAACTTCTTCTAGCCAATACCCACTTAATAAACCCTTTAACTTAATGGAAATAAACCCAGGACTTTCAATATTAAGAAAGAATTCTGCAAGGATTTTTCACAAGTTTGGCTAGGGACCTTTGGCATTTATATATATATAAAGACAACCACTACAGCTTTCATCCACTATGGAAGTGGGTGGTTTTTTCCCGCAATAACTTCCCTCCAATAACCAAATGGAAAATTATCTAAACAGTTAATCAACCAACCATTTAAACTTTAAATTTATTTATATTAATTTGACCATGTGGGCCACAAACAGTTTACATTTTTCCACTTGGTCAACATGTTCAATAGTTAACTTCAAGTGGGTACTTAATATGGCCATATACTGAAACTAACAATAACCTACTCACGTAGAAACTCACAATACTTGAATCATGGCGGTCCTGTTTTAATAATCAAACATTTTCTTCCATTTATTACAAGTATGATCACCTCTAGAGAGTGCTTTACTTTATGAATGAATTTCCTATAAGTCATTTAGGGTCAAGACTATAATAACCACAATGGATATCCAAATTACAAACTTTAAGTGCACTAATAACATTGTTTCAAAAATAAAAACAATAATCTTAAAACTAAACATCAGAGTACCATACTAAGAACGCAGGTCCCATATTTTCAACATGAGCTTTATAAACTTTATCCGGCAAGTCCTTAGTCAAGGGATCTGCAATCATAAGATATGTCTTGATGTGCTCAATGGCCACTTCATTTCTCTTTATATGATCTTTGACAACTAGATATTTTATGTCGATATGCTTGATTCGGCTTCCACTTTTGTTATTTCTTGAAAAGAAAATTGTAGCCAAATTATTGCAATAAATCTTCAAAAACTTTTCTATATTATCGACAACTCTTAAGCCTTTGAAAAAATATCTCAACCATAATATCTGTGTTGTAGTTTCATAGTAACCAATGAATTTTGCTTCCATGGTAGACGATGCAATTATAGCTTGTTTGCTGCTTATCCAAGATACAACTCATCCAGCTAGAAGAAAATTGTATCCCTGAAGTAGACTTTCTTGTGTTTACACATCCAACAAAATCTGAATTCGTATATCCAACAACTTCAAGATTGTCGAAATGCTTGTATGTGAGTCTGTAATCTTTCGTTCCTTGTAGATATCTCATTACTTTCTTGGCAGCTTTCCAATATTTTATACCCCGATTACTTTGATATCTACCTAGTACAACAACCGCAAATGCAATGTCGGGTCTAGTACAGACTTGTGCATACATCAAACTACCAACAGCGGAAGCATATGGTATAGAAGCCATGTTCTTTCTTTCCAATTCATTTAATGCACATTGAGTCTGACTGAATTTATCACCTTTAATGATGGGTGCTACACTTTATGCACAGTCTTTCAGCCAGAATCTTTCCAAAAAAATCTCAACTAGGCTTTCTGAGACAATTCTAATGACCTTTTAGATCTCTCTGTGAATCTCTGTGCCAATGACATAAGAGGCTTCACCCATATTTTTCATTTTAGAATTTTAGCTAAGAAATTGTTTTATGTCATGTAGCAATCTCATATCACTACTTGCAAGTAAAATATCATCTACACATATGGCTAGAAAAATGTATTTGTTCCCACTGACTTTCAAATATATACACTGGTCAATGATATTTTCAGTAAAACCATATGAAGTAACAACATTGTGAAACTTCAAATACCACTGACGGAAAGCCTGTTTAGCCCATATATAGATTTCTTTAATTTACAAACACGTGATTACCTTTATCACTAGTAAATCCTTTAGGCTGTTTCATGTATACTTCTTCTTCAAGATCTCCATTCAAGAATGTTGTTTTCACATCCATCTTATGTAGCTCCAGATCAAAATGAGCTATTAGAGCCATTATAATTCTAAACAAGTCTTTCTTAGAAACTGGAGAAAATGTTTCATGGTAATCAATACCTTCATTTTAAGTGAAACCCTTAGCTACAAGTTTGGCATTATATCCTTTTATAGAGTCGATGCATTTCTTTTGGTCTTATAGATCCATTTACAACCAACGGTTGTATGTCTATCGGCAATTCAACGAGATCCCAAACTTGTTTTTTTTGCCATAGATTACATTTCTTCTTTCATGGCATCATACCAAAAACTTGAGTTTTTCCCTTTAATGGCTTGTGAAAACAAGCTATGATCATTGTCAAGTCCAACACATATATTGAACTCTTGAAGATATACAACATAATCGCTAGAAATTGCTGGTTTCCTCATTCTTGAGGATCTCTGTATACCTAATATATCATCTTGTTTTTTCATAGTTTGAGTAGTAATAGGTTCAGCATCAAGTGGGGATTCTCGTTCTGCATTTTCCTCATGCAGTAACGATTGTTATTGAGTTGGTTCATTTTCAGTTGTAATTGAGATTTTTCTTTAGAAAAGAATCAATATGCTTGGATTGGAAGATGACCTAACAGATTCTTTCATTTCCTTAAAATCAATATTTCTAGGGAACTCACTTCATGATCCTCTAGAAATTTTGTATTTCTAGCTTCGATAATATTTGGAGTGTGAGAAAGACAATAGAATATATATCCCTTAGAGTTCATTGATTAGCCTATATAAAATACACTAACTGTCCTCGGGTCCAATTTATTTATATGAGGATTGTAAACCTTCACTTCAACTGGACAACCTCAGATGTTTATGTCTCAAACTAGGTTTCCATCTGTTCCAAATTTCAAATGGTGTTTTAGGAATTGCTTTAGATAGAACTCTGCTTAAGATATACACGAAAGTTTTTAAGGCTTCACTCCATAAATGCAAAGAAAGAATTGAATTGCTAATCATACTCCTAACCATATCCATTAAGGTCATATTTCTTTTTTCAACTACACCATTTTGTTGAAGTGTGATGTCATCCTATATTGTGCTACGATACCTTGTTCCGCTAAAAACTTAACAAACGGACCTAACATTTGTCCCCTTTTTGTGTACCGTACATAATATTCTCCACCCATGTCCGACCTTATAATTTGATTTTTCTTTCCTTTTGTTTCTTTACTTCTGCTTTATAAATCTTGAAAGCATCTAGTGTCTCATCTTCATGATTTAAAAGATAGAGATACATATACCTTGAATGGTTAGCTATGAATGAGATAAACTATCCCTAGCCATTTAGACAAGGAGTAGGAAAATGTCCACAAATATCTGTGTGAATAATCTCAAGAATGTCTAACTCCTTTTGGCACCTTTAGTTATCTTGTTTTTCTACTTTCCCTTTATACAGTTAATACAAGTCCCAAAAGTAGTAAAGTCAAAAGTTGGTAAAACTCCATCATTTACTAATCTTTTAAGTCTTTCTATGCAGATATGTCCCAATCTCCTGTGCCATAACTTAGTGGAGTTTTCTTTAACAATACAACACTTGTTGTCAATACTCTCACCATGCAGTTCAGCAAAGTTACACTCATAAGTGAGATCCAAAACAAATTTATATAAAATATCAACCAAAACACAATGTCCAACAACAACTGAATTGTGAAATAAGCTAAAGCTTCTATTTTTTTAATACAAACTTGAAACCCAAAGGTGCTAGTCTTAAAATAGAAACTAGACTACGAGAAAATCCAGGAATATAGAAGGTGTTTCTAGGATCCAAATGAAAAGTAGAATTTAAAACTAATCTAAAAGTTTCCACGCCTTCAATGGTTGAACTCAACTGGTTTCCAGAATAGACTCTTTGTTCATTTGGTTTCGGTTTTCTTAGGTCCAGAAAGCCCTACATAGTATTGGCAATGTGAATTGTAGTACCTGAATCAATCCACTATGTATTGTTTGGAACATTAACCAAAAGAGATTCATGACACGCTAAAGAAATGGGAATACCTTTATTTTCGAGCAATTTCTTATACTTGAAACAATCCTTCTTTATATGTCATTTCTTCTTGCAAAAGAAAAGGATATCCTTATTGCCCTTTTCCTTCATTGGCATCTTGTTCTTCATTTTAGGACTGTATTTACCCTTCTCATTTTCTTTATCATGAGTTGTCATATGAGCAGTTTCCAACTTCTCATGTTTTAGCATTTCTTCCTTTTGAACACACATTGTTTGGAGTTTATTAAAAGTCCATTTTTCCTTATGTGTGTTGTTTGATATTTTGAATGGACTGTTCATGAAAACATATTTCGAATTTAAATCACCGCAAGTACACGGTTCGTTGACAAGTAATAAAGTGGAAATCCTAGAATTTCGAGTATCGTTCCCACGAGGATTGATTTAACTTGATTTCTATTACCGAGACCTTAACCGAATCTATAAAACTCAAGATGGTTGATTATTTGAATTTTATAACTAAACTATGACTAAAAT
>CAIGRF010200844.1:22926-36043 GCA_903798235.1 Fraxinus ornus | reverse complement strand
AGATGGAAGAGATGAAATGATAAATTGAAATGAATTAGGGTTTGGTTAGGGTTTTATATATAAAGTTGTGGGAGGTAGGTAGTAGGGTGGGTATATATTTAATTTAATTTAAAAATATTATTATTAATATTAATTGTAAAATTAAAACCTGATTTTTGATTAAATAAAGTGTAAACCTGATTTTTTAAAATGCAAAAGAAAAGGTCTGGTTTGGTGTAATTACCACTTTAACATATATAGACCAAGTCATGAAAAAATCAGCCCACAAGTTTAAAATAGCCCACAAAGTCCCAACCCAAAGTCCAAAATGACATTTTATAAAATTGCATTGACTTTCTTGCATCAACTTTCTTAGCTCCAGTTTGGTTCAGTTAAAAAGATGATTAAAATTTAAGTCAAAATAAATAATTAAATTTTAATCAAACATTTTATGAGATTCACAACTTTTCAATCGTACATTCCGTCAACTTTTATCAAAATTTCCTAAAAATCTGACACTATAAATATCACATAGCAAGAAGTCCCAGAGATCATAAAGGAGAAGATGGGAATGGAGGTATTTCTTTTTATCTAAACCAAAGAGTGGCTTAATTTGAGCCTGTCAACATAAATTCTTGGATTTGCTCCCGAGTGAAGGTTGTCCATGCTATCGTAATATTCCAATAGATGGTTTAGTATCAGAGTGGAGAACCGTAGAATATATATATCGTAGTGCACAATCAAACTAGAAAGATGCTTCTTGACCCAATAAAAAACTCTTCGTTCAAAATCAAATTAGTTAAGTGCTTTTTGACGCAATTGTAATTTGTATATGTGCCATGCAGATAATGCATGCATGAAAACAAAAACCAAAGCACTAATTTAAAAGTGGCCAATGTAACCAAAGTCGTGCAACTCTTGTAATTAACGCTTTTCAGTGGAGTTTTTCAACAATATTAGTTTTTTGTACGCAACTTTGTGTTGCATGAAGAAAAACGACAATTCCAAAAATAAAATATAGATGTCATAATTAAATTAAATTAATTAATCTTCCATTATCTTCATTAAATATAAATATATGTAATATATAATTATTAACAACTACGTACGTACGAGCACAAAATTAAAAAAAAAAAAATATTATTTTCCTTGGTCTAAAAGTTTCCTTGTCGTGTTATTAATTATTTGATTAATCACTATTTTAATACGCGTTAATCTCCACTTAGTTTGTAATGCTTTTTTCTAAGAGTTCACGTTCTTTTGATTATTTTCCTTGACCTAAAATTTATTTTTCACTTTTTTTTCTATTACTTTTCTCTTCAAAGAATCAAAATCAAATGAGCGCTTAGTATATTTGAAGTAAAGATTAAAATAAAAAAAGAAGTTAAAATGTTGTCCAAATTCTAATGTTTATTTCATTTTATAACCAATTCTTTTTGGGTTTCAAATTAGTCGCTTGTTTCTATCTAAGCACTTCCATGTACAGTGTACTCGTACTATTTGCTAAATTTTGATCTTGAATTTTTGAATTAATGCTTAGAAAAATGCTGGGCTGCCATGGAGGATTTGACACCCTCCCCGACAGTCCCCTCCCAATGGGGTGGGGTGGGGGGGATTTTTTTTCTTTTTTAATTCATGTGGATCTCGCGTAAATCTCACTACAATGTGAGATGATGTCAACGAATGTGTCAAATTTTATCTGACAAAATGGTTTAATCCTAATGCTTATACATTATCACTGAGTCTACTTGACATCATAAGATAGAATTCAATTGATGACAATTACTTGGCACGTAGATTAATGTTTGGCATTAAAATAAAACAAAACTTAAAAAAACAAAAGTGAAGAGAGAAGCGGGGAAGAGGCAATATTTTGTAGAAATGAAGGCGGAATCAGATTCGAGCAGACATGTTTTGTGATTGGAATCTCAACCCCTTCACTTTAGTATACATTTATGTAATTATAGTTGTCAAAAAGCAAAAGTTGCCTGCCCCCATAGCTCCGGCTTACTCTCTAATATATACATATACACTGCCACTGAAAATGGTAAGATCTAGCTTGAATTTCCGAGCCAAACATGCCTTTGTTCTCTACCCACATTATTATAAGTAATGTTATTTATCATCACTGGTGTTAAAATACCAATCTAGATGGCACCAATGTGGCATTAACTAAGAGGTACAGTTAAATGATTAATTTAATCGTACATCTTATTGAGCTTATTACATCACGTCACTTAAACTGGTGTTGTAATACTATTGATATTAGATAACATTATTCCATTACTATTATGTTCATATACACATAGATCGACAATGTTAAGATCACTCTTAAATATAAAAATTTCTAGTATTCCTTGAATATGAAGTATTCAGTACTTTATGTCACATTATCATCGTTAAATCGATGTGTGAGTTAAGTAAGCATGACTTATTATTTAATTGAGATTCATCTGATGTCAACTAGAAGGGCCTAACATTGTTCGTATAGAACGGTCCGATAAAAGAGGCTCGTGAATCCGTCCAGAACTCGAGTAAATCTATCCACGGGCCAGTAGCTGAAAATTTCGAGCTCTTCCAGTTTAAGAGTGTATGTTTGGTGGGAATTAAAATTAGATTTTTAGTGGATTGTGATAGAAGTTTTTGAAATGTATGGTTGAAAAGATGTGTGACCGGCCCATAAAATATGTGGTTACTATTGATTATTTGACTTTGATTTAGATTAAATTAAATCAGATTTTAATCCAATCCAAACATGTCCTAAATGACCAAACTCGACGCTTTAACCGTCAGCCTTTGTTAATATTGAAAAAATTGCATTTGAATTTTGAAAGTCTGATGAATATTCATCAGCTATGACTTATCTTTGAAGGCCGACAGCCTTTAAAGAATAGGCTTCTATCCTTATTATTAGTGACATAATTCATTGGTCCGCCGGGAATAGTTTCGGGCAGCTAGTCGATCCCGATTCCAAGCTTAAGCACATTTTTACGAACGAGTTCGGCCAGACTCGTGAACCATCGAGGCCCAATCCTTTCATAGGATTGGACGGCGTGCTTCATTATTACACCCCTTTACATGTCTATGTATCAAATAAATAATAGTACTTAAAAATTAGGTTCATGTTTGGTCCGAATTAAAATATGATTTAATCCAAGTTAAAGTCAAACAATCAATATTAATCACATCTTTCATGGGTCCCACAACTTTTCAACTATACATTTCAAAAACTTCTATCACAATCTACTAAAAATCTAATTTTAATCCCCACCAAATTCCCTTTAGATAATTTTCTGAGTGCATGATAGTCTAGGTTACTCTTCAACTTTAAATTATAGCGAGGATAAAGTCCGCACATATAATCAAATTTATATGATTTATTTCTTCCTAGCCATTATTTGATCATGATATACATATACACGCACTCACACACACTCACTTTATTTGTGGGGACTAAGATTTGCTTTATTCCTTGTTGGTAAGCAGCCTTGATTCTCACGAAAGTAAAATGACCAAAGATTCCTTTTCTTCCACACCATTAAATATGAAGAAATGCCACTAGTGCTATTACTCAAACCACAACTTAGGTAAAATTAGCACAAGAAATTACTCGATTCGATCTAATTTTTAAGCTGACTTGAATTCATATTTGAGAGTTACTAGCAGAGTCGATTCTGAAATTTTGAAGTAGTCTCACTTTTCACAACATACGTGCAGCATGCTTAATACATCAAATGAAAATAACGGTATATACGTCCCAAATGAGCATTTGTTCTTGGATTTCGTTAAGATGTCAACTTTTTATTCTCAACCTCTCGCTTTAAACGATTATTTAGTGAATTCATTAATAATAGCATTGTTTTAATACTTTTGTTTTACTCTAAACATACTCTATAAGATAGCAATTTGTTTGAGAACATTAAATTTATAATTTGATTGTTCGTTCAAATTTTAGAACATTCAAATTATTGGTTTAAACTTTAACTTTAACTCCTCGAATGCTATCAACTTTTTGTTTTCGTTGTAAATTTCTCTATATATAATCGTCAACGCATCTTTTAAGAATGTCATCATTGAGATAAACATTTTTTTATGATTGGGTGACTTTATATTCTAATCCCTTGTATTCTTCCAACATCAATAGTCATTCAAACGATAGAAGAAATCTCGAAACAGCAAAAAAAAAGAACATTCCCATCAGTAAATAATCAGAAAAGTGTAAGTGGCTTAATTTTTTCAAGTATAAGATAGTCAAAAACATCAATATTCTATCACACGACGAACAATTTTTATTAACTTTTTATAAACACATTCCATTTCGTAGAACTAACCACTTATAATTTACAACCAAAAATAAAATAAAATAAAATAATAGAGAAGTTATCGAACATTTAGCTATACCAGTTACTCAAGTTCATTTTCGAGGACATTGCTGAAAATAAGATTTGAAGATTGAGTTTTTTGTGTCAGAACCATTGACACAAAAGGTAAAGAGGGAAAAGAAAAGAAGTGTAAAGTGTGAAGAAGAAGACATCTTTTGACTCTGATGTAATGCAGCCTTTAGTGACGTGAGAAGTCTCTCTCTAAATCCGTGTTTGGTGCAACTTAGTTAAAATTAATTGCATATTTTACGGAACTCACAATTTTTATCAGTATATATTTCACCAATTTCTTTCAAAATCTACTTAAAATGTGGTTTTTAACTACACCAAAAAGGGGCTAAGACCACACCACTTTGCTTAAGAACTTTTGGCATTTTGGCATCTTTTGTTATTCTTGTCCAAGTTTTACATTACCTTAATCTCAATATTTAGTCCATATTTTGTCTAGTTAAAAAGCATAAAAATTTAAGTTGAAATCAATAATTAATTTTAAACACATATTCAAAAATTTGCCAAAAATATGTTTTTTTGCAAAATCTAACGCGAGGCTTAATAGTTAGCCCTTATTTGAGTCACATTATTTAAAATTCATTTTTCTCCAAATTCATTTTTAGCTATACATTCTCGCTATTAAGCCATTTATTGACAATTATTTAAAAACATTTTTTTTCTACATACTCATTTACATAATAAAATATTTTGCACGTAAATTCAAAATTTTTCCTTACCTTTTGACCATATATTTTCCTAAAAATTATAATTCCAAATATTGTTTTTACACATATAATAACCATCAAACAAGGGCTAAATGATTTTTCAAATGAACCTAAAATTTTTCTTACTTTTAACCATATATTCACCAAAAAACTCCCTTTTTACAAAATTCATTTGCAAAAAAATGGGCTCAAACGGGGCTTAATACTCTATATATCAGAAAGGAAATCCACATAATTATATTCCATCTTGTTATCTTATCATAGGCAGTCCCCTTGTCAAATTTTAACATATCACTAAAAAAATTTGATATTTCAAAATTTTAGTCTAACATGCTCAAAAATTCGGCATTCGAAATCTATTGATAATGTAACTCGAACACCTATATTGCTCATTAAAATTTTCATTATCATTCTTCTACTTATTTTCAACTACACATTTTTCAATAAAATAATATTTTTCATCAAATCAATAACTCTTCCTTCTTTTTCAATCATATATTTTCCATCAATCTACTATTTCAGAATACATTCTTCCAAAATAATGTAGCTCAAACACACTCTTACCTTAAATGTTCGATGTCTACTATTAATGCAGCCTGAACACTGATTGCTCGTTCATCTTAGTTTCCCGACATTCAAGATTGAATAAAAGTTTCAATGAAGTTTTCCAAGTCATTCTACAAGAAAGAAAAAGATTGTTGAAATATCTGTTTCTGAATGAGAAGTTTTCTTAGGATATGATCATATACTAAACTCTGATTTTCTGAAAACTGTTCAGAAATAAGTAAAAGTGAATAGTTCGGATTATTTTGAGGGTGAAAGGGCACAAATTCTGTGAGATTATTGGGAAATCTCTTGAGAATCAGGACGATTCTTACATAAATTTTCAAGAAGCAAAATCTGAAGTTATAAGCAATTTAGCAATTCCATTGGCTTGCAAGATGCAACATGATTCCCTTTTAATAAAATAAGCCCTCAACTTGAGAAAACATAAAAAAAAGTTACTCTAATTAAATTAAGGTCAACAATTGTGCACATAAAATATATCGATAGATGCAGGTGATCAACAATAACTCAAAACACTCACTCTAGTCTATACAATGCTACAAATAAAAATAAATCAACAACCCAAATATTTGATCCTATTAATTAATTCTAGGGTTTCCAGCCGATCTTATTGAAAGGAACCCTAAGCTTTTAATTTATCCATCTCTGAAAGTTGTCAACTTGGCTTAGATTTTAGTCACAATGTCTTCATATTAAACTTCATTTACGCATAAAATTTAAGCGCGCTTCGTTGAGGATAACTAAACTGAAGTTTCTTGAGAACCTTGAGTCGAGCCAAAGCTGATCAGAAATATAATTTATAAGGGATTGTTTGTTGAAGTAGAACTGAAACATGAAAGATCGGTCCAAGAAGCTGCAGTACCAGTACTCCACTGATCATTTCCAGGCATTCCCATTAACTGCCTAGACAAATTCAACTTCGACAAATTTTCTTCCATTTTCACTGATGTAGTGTTCTGATTTAGCATTGAGCTTGAAAGTTTAGGCCGCGCCGCCTGGCTGGTTTCACCGGCGAATCTAGGTTGGTCGTCTCCGCCTTCAAAATGGTAAAGCCCCTCCGGAGATGGATCCATACTACCCAAGAAAGGATATTGCTGATGAAACCTCCACTGCTCAATGCCCCCACTTGATAAAGAGGAAGCTACCCCAGCTCCAGCACCACTTCCACCACCCAGGAAATTATTATTTCCCATCTGAAAGTTCATCTCACTAATCGGAGCAGAGACTCCACTGTAATTTAGGCTGATATCACCGTTGCTATAGTTATCAGTAAGTTGACCTAAAGGAGACATGAAGCGTAGAGGTGGAAACTGAGAGTTGATGCCTAAAATATTAGCCGGTCCGGTACTGTTGGAAGAAATGGTACCGGTACTGGTGGAGTTAGTGGTGGTTTGCCGGCTATTATTGGGTGGTGCTGGAGACTTTGAACTTGTAGATTTACTTCTTTTGTTTCTCCGGCAGCCGCCTCCCACCGGAACACTTCTCAGAGCTCCACCTCTAGTCCAATATCTTCTACAGGCCTTACAAAAGTGTCGAGGCTGAGAGAGACTATAGTTGTTGAAATAGCAAAACTTTGTGTTTGTTGATTCACATCTAGGGCAGTTAAGGGCAGCCTCTGGCATCGGTATGTTGGCCAACCGGGCTCGCTCCGACATCGACCCTGGCCGGATCGAACCCGTGCCACCACTGGCATGAGGCTGAGCTGAAGAAGGAGGCGGAGGCGGCGGCTGTGACAGCAAAGGGTTTGTGCTACTACTTCCAATAATTTGATGATTCTGATGCTGCAAAAAAAAAATCAGAAAAAGCAGAAAATGCAACATCTGGTATATTCAACAAATTAAAGGCTTGAATAATAAACAAATAACTAAAAGATCATGAGATAAACAAAAAGAAAAAAACAGGATCAAGAAGAATATTTATCTTTTGAATTTTGCTTTTTTGGCAAAGAAGCTATTAAAGTATATCAAAGAAAACCCTAACCTGCTGCCAGTTGGCTGGATCAAGATAAGCTGGAATTGAAGAAAAAACCATTGTTCTTGATGATCTTTCTTCTTTTTGTAAAGGTTAACTGGTTTTGGAGGTGTATAGTGGAGAGAGAGTTACATCAACTCTCTAGAGACAGAAGATAATAAAGGGAGAATGAGAATAAGGAGCTAAAATAAAGGAGGGGGCTTTATGAATGTATATATAAAAGATTGAAACATATACTTACATAAATTCTCCTAAGGGCTAATTTGTTGTTTATCTGTCTGATTTGTTTTTATTNTTTTTTTTTTTTTTTTTTTTTTTTAATCTTGTGTGGTGGCATGTTGCTACAATTTCTTAGAAAAAGTCACAATGTGATTAGTGCCCTGTTTAGCCTTCTTTTTTTTTTTTTTCAAATTCATTTTTAATCACACATTTCATTAACTTTTCAATCACAATTACATTAACTTTAATCAAAATTTACTGAAAATATATATGATTCTTAATTAAATCAATGGGATCTATAATTTTAATATATGAGTTAGAGGGAGAGAGAATCTGTGATTGGGATGGCAATTAGCATTATATTGTAAGAGAATGTTTCCTTTTCAAGAAAAAAGTATTAACAAACCAAACATAGACTATAACTTGATTTATAGTCCATGTTTGGTCTAGAATTAAATCTAATTTTAATTCAAGTTAAAGTCAAACAATCAATATTAAACACATCTTTCATGGGTCCCATAACTTTTCAACCACACATTTCAAAAACTTTTATTACAATCTACTAAAATTCTAATTTTAATCCCCACCAAACACCCTATATATATATTGCCATGTTTGGAATATGATTATAATTTAATTGTTTCTTTTGCCCGCACAATTTATAGAACTCATAGTCATTACTCACTTATTATGCATACAATTCATATGAGCTATAACTCGTAAGGTATTAAGTAAGTGTCCTTGCATATCTAATCCTCCGTTAATATCTCCATGTACCGGATAACAAAGGTCTTGGGACGTCGAAATAAAACCATCTATCCTCCGTCCTAGTGAAACCTCAAACAGCACGAAGATGAGCTTCCTAAATTTCTATGAAAGTCTTTAATCCCATGATGTTCACGTCTTCAATTGGATCCTTTGCTGTAGGGAAAACCGTAAATTGTGCAACATGTCCAAACTACAGAGGAAGACAAATTACAAAGTAAGGAATATTTTGATTCCTTGTCGGAAAAGTTAATTAAAAGCCATTTAATTAATTAGACCAAACCATGATGTTTGAATTAAAATTATTCCATGATAAACTTCCACAGAAAAGATCACGACTTTACTTCTTTACGTGATTTAATTTTATCACACTCATAAAAAGTTGTGATTTATACTTCTTTGGATAGGATTTATTCATAGCCTACCCTTTATAAAGATAAATTAAAAAACTATGGATATGTGCACTGTTTGGGTCCAAATAATTTCTCTTTTGGTCAACAAAAGTTAGAACTAATTGAGGTCTAACAGATTGCATTGGATTCCTAATCAGAAATACTTGTCTTGTCTAGTGCAATTGTTTTTGCCAAATCATCTAGTTGAATTTTAAACTTTGACCTTTGATTCCATTTTTTAAAAAAAATATATTTTTCTTTTTATTCTTTTCGACAACACATTTTTTAATAAAATAATATTACACGCAATCCAAAAATTTTTCCTTCATTTTTAACCATACATTTTTCATCAATCTACCATTCCAAAATGCATTATACAAAAAAAATGGGGCTCAAACATGCCCTTTATAAGTTTGATTGAGTTCGGAAATACCACAAATATTCGAGAAGAATTATAGCGAAATTTGAACTCTATACATATACTTGTCTTTTATACCGTGCATATTGTATCAGCTCACGTAAACTGTAAACTTTTATATCTTCAAGCTATCTTCCAAAAGCTTATAGCAAATTAATTTTTAAAATTCAATGAGAATCCTAATATTCTTGGTATATTTCTGCACATATTTTATTCCGAATCTCAACTCTTCTATCTTAATAAAACAAGTAACAAACAGAATGATTCTAGAAAACCAGATAACAATTAACTTTCATTATTAACTGCTACATGCTATGGACCAAAGGGGGAAAAAGAAGCAATAATAGAAGACTACTATAGCAATTAACTTTACTGATTAGAAAGTTCGCTCAAGAATTCTTGAAATGAAATTGGCCAAGCTACCCCACTGGTATGTTTGACAACGTGAATTATTACTGTATTGGACAGTAAGAAAGCGAGGTTAAAATTCTGCCTCTTATACTATCCAGTGCTCACATAATAGTCTGCTTCAAAGTCCAAACATACCTCAGGTGTCTGTTGAGTAATTTCAAATCTACATGATGATCCAAGAAATGACCCAGCTGATCATTACGATGCATCAACTACAACTGTAAAATTGTTTGGTTCCTCCAGAACCTACAATAGATCCAATCGACATGTGAATCATAGATACTTGTTGTTGTGTATGTGGCTCATATAGAGTAAAATGGTATAAGGGTATTTTCTTGTATGAGCTCTTAAGTCTTATATGAACCATGGCTAGGGTTAGTATATATATACACCGATGATGTAACCCTATTATTGACACTGAATCCGCTTCGCTCCTTGTGTACGTAGGCATATTGTCCAACCACATTGAATCCTGGTGTTTATTTCTCCTTTTTACTTCTCTATTATTGCGTATAAAATCCAACACTTGTCGGTAGTGGTGCATCAACTTGAGAAACAAGAGAAAATTCCTACTGCCAGAAAACAAACAGTGGTGAGGCGATGAAAGCTGTGGTGATCGTATCCGTTCAAGTCGAAATGGACTTAGTGAACTGTTAAGGGATATAATCCCACATCGAATAAAGATGTAGACACAGACCAATTAATAAAGATCTTGGGCTACTCCTCTTAATAAGGTTGACCTTTTAAGATGGACCCCCAAATCTTAACATGGTATCAGAGCCCATTATGCTCCAACGAGCGATTCGATCCCGTTAAGACTCCAAAAGTGAGCACGTGGATTTCAAGATTGGTCTGCTCAAACGAGCCACCATCTTGCGGGGACGTGTTAAGGGATATAATCCCACATCGAATAAAGATGTAGACACAGACCAATTAATAAAGATCTTGGGCTACTCCTCTTAATAAGGTTGACCTTTTAAGATGGACCCCCAAATCTTAACAGTGAACATCGTCGAAAATCCCAAATCTCAGCCGTAGCTTGAGGCAATGTCTACATTATGAGAGCAACAGTAAACTGTAAAAGGACAGAGTTAGTCAGTAGAAAGAGGGGAGAAGTGGGAGGAGGGAGACTGCTCATACTATGACAATATTGTTTGGTGAATAAAAGCAATGTGCCAAGTATCAAATAACATTTTCACAAACCAGTATATATTCTTTACTTCAGATATGAACGAGCAGTATTGGGCAAATGCACTACTGTAAGGCTAATGTTATTATTCCCAGGCAAGCCAGAAAACCAACCCAATCCCACTGTAGCCTAATTATCAATATCCATCAACAATTTCCATTACATTTGTAGTGTGGATTGCAGCCATTCATGAGAAAAAGGAATATAACTAAATCTGAATTTTCATAGTTGTTGGAATTTGGGTTTGACCCGAATTCCTTTGTTGAAGTGTTTGAAGTAATTGAAAAATTATAATTGAAGTACATGTCATGAAGAATTCAAGTTTGGAATGCTACCAGAGTCCTATGTCAAGTTGAAGTTCTATTTTGGAGGCTCATTGAAAGTTGGAAATTTAGTATTTGGATGATTGGAAGAAGTTTAAAGTATTTGGGTTTGTATAGTTCTAGGTTATGAAGATCAAATTTCAATGATAATTAGGAGTTTGACTCGAAGGATGACTTTTAGATGGCAAAAGACACTTTTTGGAGCATTAACCCGAGAGACGGGCGCCACGGCACCAAGGAAATGGGGCCGCAGTGCCACAATGAAATGGGGCAGAACCCCCGACGGCTGGGCGCCGAGCTCGGCCCGGAATTTTTGGGGCCCGAATGTGTGTTTTTTTTCGCGTTTTTCTTTGCTTATTTCGTTTTAGACTCAGTTTTTGGCATCCTATTTCATTAACAACTCTACCAAGAGGTTTTGGACGTCCCCTACATGTTTCATATAAATACTAAGCTCTTCTATACAATTTTATAGTGTGAGATTTGTAATTACTAGCTTTTAGGACCATTGTAATATTTTTCTCTCTTCTCAATTATTCTCGATGCAATAAAATCTCCTAATTCATTTGTCATATTCTTGTTTTCTTTTATTCTTTTGCTTTACTTCATTATTATTTGTCATATAACTTCAACATCTCAATCTGATGATTGGTGTCACAACAAGTGGTACTGGTATCAATCCTACTCAATATTGTATAAGTAATTTTCTTTTCCCTTCTTTACTTTGGGAACCAGTGTCATTGAGCTGGTCAACAGATGATTACAGTATATTGTAAACAGAGCTTTTCTTCAGAAATTTAATTGGAAGGTTTCTAAATTTCAAAGGACTTCCAATCCAAAAAAATATGAGTTGTGGAACATGCTAATAAAAGTTTAAAAGTAAGAATATCGTACAAGTCTTGCTTAGAAAGATTTTTGCAAATGATATGTTCATACTTGTTTCTTCTACCTCTCCAAGTAGGCAGCTTCTTTACATTCCCAGTCATCATCTCAGCATGCAAACCTGAAATATAGAGAAAAATGCCCTCATCAGAAAGGTGTAGTTGAAAGTCCTCAAAAATGCACGACAGTTTCAAATGAGCTGTAATGAACGGAAGCCAAACAACAGCCATTTATACAGGAGAAATACTAAAATAGCCACTCTCATGATCACAGAAATTATCTATACAATCTCATATTGACTTACATTAGGTCTGCCTCAAATTTGCCATAGAAGCACGTATGGCATAACATGAAAAGAGAGTAAGTTCCAGGCAATGTCAGATATCGAAACAAAGAAACTAGACATATTTGTCCTTTCATATAATGATGGCCGAGGAAGAAGGATTGGTTCTCCACGTTCCACTTTATTTAAATAAAAATGGTTTCTCCAATTGAATATTTCGCTCTTCTAAGTCGATATCATTCTTATAATGCATTTCTCCCATTTGTTAAATTCAGTTTGGGCATTTTAAGTTTGGTGCTTAACATTTGGGCCCAATGATCAGTGGCGGACCCAGCCTCATCGTTCAGCCCGGGCGGACCGCGAACGTTGACCGGTCAAAGTCAACAGTCAGCGATCGTAAGAGCAAGTTCGATTATTAATATTTAATTATTTAATATTAAAAATTATTCAATATATATATAAACGCACTAAAACGTAAAAATTAAATATATATGAAAACGTAGTTCAATACAACTAAAAGTACTAAAGAAATACGCAATACAACCTACTCTTTAACTGTGATCTTAGACAACTGCATTCTACGGGATCTCATGCTTTGAAAACGTTGCAATATTGCTTCATTC
>CAIGRF010200844.1:0-18829 GCA_903798235.1 Fraxinus ornus | reverse complement strand
AAAAAAAAAAAAAAAAAAATTCACGGGCATCTTCTCCATTTTTCGGCGAACGGCGTCGGCTTCGGCTTCTTCACTCAAGCTCCCGGCGGATCCAGCACGGGCCGCCGCGGGGGCTGGCCGGGTGCTGGGTCCGCCCCTGCCAATGATGCAGCCCAATTCTGTTAACTAAGTTCTGGCCCTGTGATGAAACCTTACTAAGTTGAGAAGCATGGCCTTTTAGCAGTTGCAATCCGGCAGCCCAATACATTTAATCTCAATGGCTGAGATTGTAACACGTGGATGAGCTGTGACCATTGGATGCTCCTAACTGTTTGTATTATTGGCTTGACTCTCCCATTTGTCTCATTCATTCGAGATTATTCTAGGATTTTCTCATCTTTGCATATATGAGTTCTCTCTCTGAAAACTCTTGATTTTCGTCCGTAATCCTTGAGTCTAGATGTTCTTGGTGAGATCTAGTGTTGATTGAGGCTTGGGCTGTGTTTCTGTTCTTATGTGGGCAGTAACATTTGGTTACTTTGTGTAATCGTATTTTCTAGGGTTTCTGTGAGAGAATATTTTTGGGTTTGAGGGCTGTTCATTTGTGGATCTATTGTACTGTAACTTTGATCTTGATAATATTGTTAATTTCTAGTGAATTGGAGCGATAATCACTTCGGTGTATGCTCAACGTGGTGATTAGTCCTAATTTAGGTGAACATCCGGGCCTTAGGGCGAAAAATCCTTTATATTCTTACTATTTTCTGCATTATTTTGTGTTTTGTGGCCTGTATAATACCAATAGTGGTATCAGAGCGCTTCGATATCCAAAAATTCTTCGATCTGATAATTTCTGGGTGTTCTTGGTGAACATGACTTAAGATCTAAAAGGATCTTTACTGGAAACTGTCTGATTCTCATTCTTGACAGAGTTGGTAAAATAGTTCCGATTTTTACTATTTTACATTTTTAGTCAGAGGCATTGGGTAACGAGTTTCTAACCCTATCTTTTGTTATTTTCTTTCAAACTGTAAATTTTCTTGGATCTCTTGTTTGAACCCACCAGGATCTTCCTTTGTCTAGGGTTTCATTCGAAAACCCTAGAATCCAAGGGGACTTGGATAAAAGGTTCTTCAAGATTACTTGAAGTTCTTACTCTTCGATTGTTATCCTTACTGTTGATTGAACAAAATATTGTGTTTCTTGTTGTCTGCCTATCTGATTCTATTAAACTGTGCACACTTTCTTGATAAAAACAAATCTTACATCATTTGTTTCTATCAATGTGTGTCCATTAGTTTTTTGAACTTTGTTTGCATTACATCATACTTAATACTGCCTATGTCTGCATTGTCACAATCTTCATTGTGCGACATTTTCATAAATGGGTAGTACTAAGGTTGATGTTGAGGTTTGGAACGGGAAAGGAGACTTTACTCTTTGGAGTAGAAAAATGAAAGCCCTGTTAATTCATTTTAAATGTGCTAGGGCTCTTGATGAATCTTGGGGGGCGAAAGTTACAGATAATAAAAGAATTGAACCAGTAGAAACTGCATGGAGCACTATTTTTTGCATTTATCTAACAGAGTCATTAGAGAGGTAGGAGAGACTGAGATTGCAGCTGAAATATGGGCAAAACGTGAATCTCTTTATAAAACTAAGTCTCTCCCAATAAATGTTACTTGTGGAAATAATTTTTTCAGTTTAAGTTTGATCCTAATTGTGACCTTGAAAATGATCTTGACAGATTTAATAAACTTTCACTAGATCTCACTCATAGTGGTGAAAAACTTTCTGATGATCAACAATCTGCAGCCTTTTTATCTTCTTTACCTAAAAAGTATAAAGATTTGAAAAATGTTCTTAAATATAGAAGAACCACTATCACTGTTGATATTATTGTTTCATCCTTAAGAAATAAGGAACTTGAATTTAAAAGTGAGTTAAAAACCTCCTCAAGTGAAGTGGCTACAATGTTAAAGGAAACAATTTCTCAAAAAGAAACAATAATAACATTTCAAATAAAGGTTTTGGAAAAAATAAAGATTTCTCTGGAAATTTTAACAGTGGCAAATCCAAATTCAACAAGAACAGTAATAAGGCTAAAAGAAAGAAATGTTATTTTTGTAGAAAATTTGGACATTTTATAAAAGATTTTCACAAAAGGATTGATGAACTGAAAAATATCAACAATGTTGATGGTGGAGCTGTAATAACTTACGAAGAAGCTGCAGCCACCAATGGGTAGGTCTATGTGACCTGTCAGTCCTCAACTAAAACAGATTGGATTCTTAATTTTGGGTGCACTTTTCACATGACACCTTATAAAGAATACTTTATTGATTTGGTTGAGGTTAGTGGAGGACAAGTAATATTGGGAAATGACTTTTCTTGCAAAATAAAAGGCATTGGTAAATCTGTTTTGAAATTAGAAAATGAGAATGTACTGATTTTAAATAAAACAAGATACATTCCTTACCTAAAGAGAAATCTCATCTCTTTAGGGACTTTTGACGATGAAGGTTTTAATACTATCATTAATAAAGGTATTTTAACACTTCAAAAGGATTTTGCAAAAGTCATTCAAGTGGAAAAAATCCAATGAGATTTATACTATGCAAGTTTAACCCTTTCAAAATAAACATATTGCTGCTACAGTCTCATAGTCTAACCAATCTGAACTTTGGCATAAAAGACTTGGACACATTAGTGATAAGAATTTGTACATTCTTAAGAAACATGATCTTTTGGGAAATGAGAGAATAGAAAAGATGTTCTTTTGTGAACATTGCATATTTGGGAAACAAAAGAAATTACCTATTGCCTCAGGCTATCACAAGTCTATGTCTATTCTTGACTACTTACATGCTGATTTGTGGGGACCAGCATCTGNAGCATCTGTGTGCACATATTTTGGTTTTAAATACTTCTTGTTGATTATTGATGATTTTTCAAAGAAAAGGTGGGGTATGCTTTTGAAAAATAAATCTAATACCTTCAGAAAATTTGTAGAATGGAAAACTCTTATTGAAAATCAAGTTAACAAAGGTGTTACAGCACTTAGAACTGACAATGACCTTGAATTTTGCAATGAGGAGTTTAATAATTTTTGCAAAATAAATGAGATCCTTAGATATAGGATTGTTACCTATACCCTTCAATAGAATGGCCTTATTGAAAGGATGAATAGGACTTTACTAGAAAAGGTCAGTTATATGCTGATAAGTTCAGGACTGCCAAAATTATTTTGGGGGGAAGCAGTTAAAACTGCTTCATATCTGACAAACAAATTTCCTACTAAATTCTTAAAATTTGATACCCCTGATCATGTTTGGAATGTCAACATTGTGGATTATTCAAAATTGAAAGTTTTTAGTTGTGCTGCGTATGTACATCAAATGGAGGGTAAATTAGAGCCCAAGTCTGTAAAGGGTATTTTCTTAGGATATGGTGAAGGTATTAAAGGCTTTAGGGTGTGTTTGAGTTCTTTAGGAGGTTAGAAAGTCATCATTAGTAGGAATGTTGTCTTTAATGAGTTAGACATGTCCTGCATTAAAGAAAAATTACCTGCTGCACCTGAAACTGATCAAATAAAACAATTTTAGAAACAGAACTCTTCCAGACAGATTTACATTCTGGAAATGAGGATCAGTTTGAGGTGGAACCTGATCAGGGTCTAACTAATGATAATGAACCCAACATTGAGGTTGAACCTGATGACGTAAACCCAAACCAACCTGTAGACCCTTTAGATGATTATAATCTTGCTAGAGATAGAGTTAGAAGAGAAGTTAGACCTCCATCTAGATACAATGACCCTGAATTTGTTACTGCCTTGAATGTTCAGAGTTTTCTAGATAATGAGCCTAGTACTTATGAAGAGGCCATTGGAGGTAAACATGTCATCTTATGGCTTAATGCTATGAAGGATGAAATGTCTTCCTTAGTTAAGAACAAAACTTGGACCTTAGTAGATAAACCTAAATGGAGGAAGGTCATTGACTGTAAATGGATTTTTAAAGTAAAAGAAGGAAATATTGGAGGTGAGGATGTAAGATTTAATGCCAGATTAGTTGCTAAAGGCTTTAGCCAAAGAGAGAGAATTGACTACAATGAAATTTTTTTGCCTGTAGTCAAGTACACCTCTATAAGAGTTTTGCTTTATATTGTTTCTCAGTTTGATTTTGAATTGGAACAGTTGGATGCCAAAACTGTATATTTACATGGAAATTTGGATGAAAAAATCTGCATATTGCAACCAAAAGGTTTTGAACAAAAAGGTAAAGAGGAGCTTGTATGTCTTTTACAAAAGTCACTCTATGGTTGAAACAAGCCCCAAGACAATGATATATCAGGTTTGATACTTTTATAAAGGGACTTGATTTTAATAGAAGTAAATATGATCCATGTTTTTATTATAAGGGTAGTGGTGGCCCTGATTCTTGTTATCGTTTGCTCTATGTTGATGATATATTACTTGCTGGATGTGATATAACTGAAATTAAAATGATTAAGCAAAAACTGAAACACAAAATGAAAGACTTAGCAGAAGCTAAAAAGATTCTAGGGATGGAAATTAGAAGAAATATAAGTAATCATAATTTGTTTCTCACACAACAGTCTTATATTTCAAAAATCTTATGTAGATTTTCTATAGACAATGCAAAGGATGTCACTTTAAACTTTCAACAGAACAATGCCCTAAAACTGAATTAGAAAAAACTAGGATGATGAAAGTTCCTTATGCCAATGTTGTAGGGTTTGTTATGTATGTTGTGATTTGCACCAGACCTGATATTGTCTTTGCTATATTTGCCCTGAGTAGATATATGAGCAATCCAGGTGAATATCATTGGGAAGCCATGAAATTGTTGTCAAGATACTTAAAATGAACTTCTAAGCTAGGCCTTATCACTGTTAAAGCAAAATTAGAATTAAACTTAAAGGTTTTGTTGATTCTGATTTTGCAGGTAACTGTGATAAGAGAAAATCAACCTCTGCGTATGTTTTTACTTTAAATGGTACCTGCATTAGCTGGAAATCTCAACTACAAAATATTGTAGCATTATCCTCTACAGAGGCTGAATATATTGTAGTCACTGATATTGTAAAGGAAGGTATATGACTGAAAAACTCGCTAAATGAAATTGGCTTTTCTAAAAATAATGATGTAATATTTTCTGATGGTCAGTTTGCAATACACTTAAATAGAAATCTTGTGTTTCATGATAGGACTAAACATATTGATGTTAAGTTTCATTTTATAAGAGATGTTTTAGAAAAGGAAATCATGAAAATTGATAAAATTTCTACTAAGTGTAATCCTGTAGACATGTGTACAAAGATTCTTACTTTATACAAATTTAGGGATTGTTTAAATCTCCTAAATGTTGTTACTGATTAGTGATTTTTGCAGATACAAAGAGCAAATGAAACTGAGGTAGGAGTTAACCTCCAATCTACTATGAAACCCAAATTGTCAAGTAAGGTAGAGATTGTTAAGTTTGGTGCTTAACATTTGGGCCCAATGATGCAGCCCAATTCTGTTAACTAAGTTCTGGTCCTGTGATGAAACCTTAATAAGTTGAGAAGCCTAATACACTTAATCTCAATGGTTGAGATTGTACCACGTGGATGAGCTGTGACCGTTGGATGCTCCTAACTGTTTGTATTATTGGCTTGACTCTCTCATTCAAGATTATTATAGGGTTTTCTCATCTTCGCCTCTCTGTGTTCTCTCTTTGAAAACTCTTGATTTTCGCCTATAACCCTTGAGTCTAGATGTTCTTGGTGAGATCTAGTGTTGATTGAGGCTTGGGTTGTCTTTCTGTTCTTATGTAGGCAGTAACTTTTGGTTACTTTGTGTAATCGTATTTTCTAGGGTTTCTGTGAGATAATATTTTTGGGTCTGATGGCTGTTCCTTTGTGGATCTATTGTACTGTAACTTTGATCTTGATAATATTGCTAATTTCAAGTGGATAATCACTTCGGTGTATACTCAACGTAGTGATTAGCCCTAATTTGGGTGAACATCCGGACCTTATGGTGAAAAATCATTTGTGTTCAGACTGTTTTCTGCATTATTTTATGTTTTGGGGCCTGTATAATACCAACATGGCACACATTCTCTAGTAAAGTTGTTATATTTGTGATTCAAATTCCATATGATTTGGAAGTTTGATTCATGGAGGAAGCTTAGATAATGTTTGTTTGGAAGTCCGGTTTAATAAGGGATCAAATTTCATCATGGATTAAGAGTTTGATTGTGTTAAGGATTTTGGGATTAAGAACTCTACTTCATCCATAACTCCAAGATTAATTGGCTCCTATAAATATTTCACAAGGTGTATGCTCTTTATAGACTCGAGATAATAATTAGATCATTGTTGTATATATTGGAAATTTGAGAAAATTGTTTAGATTTAGATTGAGAGAATCAAATGTTGTAAAAACAATTTCAGTTTCTTGGTATAATAAATTCTCTTTTTCTTCCACGAAAATCTTGGTTGTTGTGTGATCTATTATTTTTCATATAACTCATATTATTCTCTTCTTTTATTGGCCCAAATTCTCAACAAGTGGTATCAGAACGATTCTGGTACCTTGTTTGGTTCCTTAAACAAACGCTATAGGTCATAGTATAATGCACGCATCAAATTTCTGTAATTGGACAAGATGCGTGACGTGTGCGTCTGTAGACAGCATTTTAGGAAAAATGTTTAGCCAATTCCCAGATTCAAACATGAGAGTTTTATAAAATTCAGGACCATGAAAAAAGTCCATAAAGAATAGAGAGGAATCAAAACTTGTTCATACCCAGTTATTCAGGACAATTTTCAAGTTTGGAACCAATGTGCAGCTTCTCAAATCAATTCTGAACTGAGTAATTTAAGTTTCTGCCTTGCGGTGTGCAGAGCCATGATCCTCAGAAGTGATATTAAGGAGTAGTCCAGTTGATTACAACTAAGAATGGAGTTCACATTTTCTGTGCATGACAGCATGAGTATGAGAGGGGATGAAATTTCATAAAACTATTAAAAAATTTGCTATCCTTCCAACATCCATCTAGTCAGCATTGGGAAGTCCCTCCCCTTGACTTCATTTTCGTCACATGTGATAAGGTCAAGAACCATGAACACATTTAATGCACAAGCACCCATCTATGGATACTCTTCTAATCTAGCTGAAGACAGTGCACAATTTTACTTTCCAATTGATTGGTTGCATGAAAACACACCATAAAAGATTAGCCTGTGGTTGCATTAAATCTCGTGTAACTTATGTAATTCTTCCTTAAAATCTTCAATAATTTCATTGAATGTTAGATGAAATGTGATAATGTAGGAGCAAGCAATCAAATACAGCAAAAAGCTATAGAGGAAAATTGCAACTGCATCTTATCAAGCAAAGACAAAAATTAATCATCTCATTTCCTTCCAATTTTTTACTGAATACCATATAGTTGATAAATATAGATGAGATGCTGTATCGAATTCTAAATTTGAGATTAAGAATTTGAAGGCATTTACTTGGTGCAAACCCTACCAAGTTTTGTGATCTCGTGAGAAAAGCAAAACTAGGATGCAGTGGAGTAACTGGAGTTATCACACTAACAAACAAGATCAAATATAGTTAGTAGAGTTCCTTATGGAACTAGATGATGTGTTGAAAATATTCAAGTTGTACGATTCATCTGAAGCCGTTAGGCCCGTTACCTTGTCTTTTTTTCTGCACTTTCTAAATTACTTGCAGAGGAAACTCGCTTGCGAGCTTTAGCAACAGGAACTAACAACAATACATCTATAGCTGTATTCCAAAGAAATAATGAAAGGACATAACATTAGCAACTGAATATTACTGCTCGTGTTGTTATGAAAAATGTTAAAGGAAGAAGAATGTCCATTTCTAGTCTAGAGACACTAATGGAGGAATACCACGAGGAGGGCATTTCAGCAAACTACTCGTAACTCTTTTCAATTTCTTGGAACTCAAACAACCAAGTGGGGGGCGCCTGCATTATGTCAACCTATATGGATATTGCTATGTATCCATAGCAAGATCCATAAGTTATATACATGGCTATTTCCGTCATTGTTTATCATTGTTTAATCTTACTCACCTGATGGGACGGGTGATCCTCATATAGGAAATCTACTGCTAGGTATTTTATTTCTTGAACAATTGGAAAAGCTTGAAATAAATGATAATATCAAGATCTTCTACTCGAGGAGTTTGGGGGGTTCCAAAATGAGGTGCTAATATGATGTATTTTGATTTTGTGTGACATCTCTACTTGGCCGACTCCTTTCTGTTCCTCACACGTCTTCCTACTCTCAACTTGCATATTTCATCACGAAATCAAAAGCCAGAGATGGAGAAGGCTTTGTTGTTCATGGTGATCGGAGAAGGGATAAGTCGATGTCAAATTTCAGTAATCAGGTTTGTTGTTATTGCAAGAAGAAATTACACATTAATAATGGTAGGGCTGGACAAAACTCTCGAACCGAACCGGACCCTACCCAAATTGAGATGAGCCGAGCGGTTCTTCAAAAGTTAAATACCCGTACGAGTATCTGAATCGAGAACCGATGGGTTTGTGTCAGTTCTTGATTTTAGCCCAAGAACCGAATCTAAATAATTTTTTTATATTTTTTATATTGAATTAATTAAATTATTTTATTTTTTTCTAAACAAATTAGCAAATTAATTAAACAAACCAGCCAAGTCCAGTCAAATTAATTTTTTGTTAGCCTAACATTTGGGCCTTATCCTTCTCCTTTCTATTCCAATTTCATTTGGTAAGCAGTACGCCCACTCATGTATAAACCCAAATCATTTGATAATTTTAGAACCTACATCTTCATTCCCAAATCGATTTTGAAACTTCTTCATTTCACCAGCGGCGGTAACTACTAATTAGATCTCTGAGTGCAGTATAAGCATTAAAAAATTGGGCTACGTTAATTTGTAAAAGTTACGAATGAAAATGTTATTAGTTTTATTTATGTAGTATTGTTGTAAATGTTAAAAAAATTAACTATGGTACGGAACCGAATCGAACGAAAACGAACGGTTCCATAATTATATTTGGACCCAACGGTTCCATTTTTAATTCTTTGTGAATTTTAGAGAACTCGATTTTTGGATTTATGTATCCGCGTCGGATATCGTGGAAGAGGAGTATTTTTGTTTTGGAGAAAGTTTGGTTCTTATTGAAGAGTTTGAATTTTTTGTTGCAGTCGGATTTATTTTTCCAAGTGGAGAAATTTTGTAGTTTTGTTCGTTGCATTGTAATTTGTGTTAAGGTGAAGATTGTTGGATTTTTTTTGCCCAAATTATATTGAATTTTTGAGAAAATATTTTTTTTTTTAACTTTTCACGTGTTTTAATTGAAAAAATATTGTTTTCTTTATTCCATATTAGTCAATTGAATAAAATACTTCGTTTTCCTATCTATTAATTATTTTCTTTTTATCTTATTATTTGTTTACGATCATATACTTCATATCGTGTCATATATATTACATCAATCCGTTTTATTTTTCAACAAAATGGCAAAGCGAAGAACCTGACGATCGATCCATACAATGTTGGATCGACGATTCTACGGCAGTTATCAATTGGTAACAACTGGAAAGAGGGAAGTTATTTCACGCTATTAATTGCACATTTTATAAACGGGATTTGATTTCATGAGTTTGTCCCTACATTCTTTTGCCTGGATTTGTTAGGTCCTCGGGTTAATTTTTTTCATGAAAGGACCCAAAATTTAAGGGCATGTTTGATTTGTTTTTTGATTTTCAATTTTGAGTTTTAAATTCATTTTTTATTTTTTTTTGTTTTCGGGCTTTGTTTAAAAATTTCTAAAAAGACATTTGGTTTGTCAATTTGAAAAATTATTTTTCAAAGTTGAAATTAAAAATACGTTTGATTTGTGATTTTGAAAAATTATTTTTTTACATTGTATTCCATTAAATTTGATTACTTAGTAAAAAAGAACAATTTTACATTAATATATTGTCAAAGTATTAATTACATTTTACAGTTGGTGAATTTTATAGTATTTTTTTTAACTAAAATTTTAAAATAATAAATTAATTTGAAAATATAGGAAATAAAAACAAAAATTAAGGCCATGTTTGATTAGTGTTATTTTCCTTAGAACTTGGAAAAGGAATTTCATTTTCTTGATTTTGGTTTGTTTGATTGCCACAATTTTCCCTCCTACCTATATTTTCCTCAAAATTGATGAAATGGTGGGAAAAGCTTTTCTAGGTGATGTTGCCGTTTTGTTTTTTTTTTGCAATTAAAACAAATTTCATAATTAATTGTAAAAAATCTTATCGCTTTAATAAACAATTTTCATGTAAAACAAAGTCAAACGAACACTTAACTATGATGAAAAAAAATGATTTTTTTGGGCTTTGATGGAAACAAATTTTATAACCAATTGTGGAAAAAAATGATCACTTTAATGGACAATTTTCATGTAAAACAAAATCAAACGAACATAAAATTTAAAAAAATTCAGTTGGAAAATTATACCAATCAAACACACTAGCTCCTGTTTGGGCCACATTTTTTTTTCATTCTCATTCTTCTACTCATTTTTAATCATACATTTTTAATAAAATAATATTTTCCATCACATCAATAACTTTTCCTTCTTTTTCAACCACATATTCCCCATCACATCAACTAAAAAAATTATTCTTTCAAAAATAATGTGTACCAAACGGGGCTTTAAATTAACAATTATTTGCAAAATAATTTCTAGGCAATTACTTTCCCTGAAATTCATTTTCTTTCCACCTATTTTCCATCCTTGCAATCAAACGGACCCTAATATATGGACTTGAAATATTTTTTTCTAGAATCTTGTTTGACATTCATTTTTTTTTCATTCTCTTTCTTCATTTCAACTGCAAATTCTCCAAATAAAATAATATTACACATAAATCTAAAAAATTTCATCACTTTTCCACCACACATTCTCCCATCAATCATTATTCCAAAATTTCAATTCCCATTAAAATGGATATCAAACGTTAATATTATACATAAATTCAAAAATTCTCCTTACTTTTTAACCACACATTCTTCCATCAATCACTATTCCAAATCAAATTCTTCTTCAAAATGGGTAAATTTCTTTTATGTAAATAGTCATTAAGAGGTAGAACTATTTTTATTTTTCTAAAAAAAATTTATATTCTTTATTTTTTCAAAATTTTAATTTTAATTTTTTAGAATTATATATGTATATATATATATCTTAAAAAAATTAAAATTTTATTTTTTAGAGTTTTATATTTATATTTTTTAAAATTTTTATTTAAACTCTTGTTTTCCATATTTGGAGTATTTTTAAAATTTTCGCTGAAAACACTCAAAACATCAAAAATGAGTTTTGAGTTTTATGTTATGAATTTATTCTTGTTTCCAAAAATTCTTTTTCAAAAATAATAGATCAAACACATTTTCAATATTTTGGAAAATTAAAAATTGAACATAAGTTGAAAAGAGCAAACTAAATGCACTCTAGAGTATTACATCTAGGGAGACAACACGACATATCCACTTCATCATTTCGACATGATCTAAAAATTAGGAGTGAATTATCCAAATAAGCACTGAAATTTAAGTCATGCTTCCAAAGGGTCACTGAACTTTAAAAATCACACAAATGATCACTGAACTTTGCAAAAGATTTTTACGATGTCACTGATCTTTAAAAATCACGCTATTAATTACTAAACTTTGCAAAATGTTTTTATGCGATTATTAAATTTTGCAAAAGGTTTCCTAGGAGATCACTGAATTAGTGACTCCTGGGAAACCTTTTGCAAAATTCAGTGATGAATGAGGTGATTTTTAAAGTTAAGTGATCTCGTAGAAACATTTTGTAAAACATTTTGCAAAGTTTAGTGATAATTTGAGTGATTTTGAAAGTTCAGTGACCTCTTAAAAGAATAGCGTAAAGTTCAATGACTATTTGAACAATTCACTCAAAATCAGCTTGCACAATAAACCCTGTTTGACAATCATTCTTTCTCATACTCATTTTCAACCATACATTCTCATAATAAAATATTTTTCACGCAAAATTTACTATTCAAAAACTCATTCTTTTCAAAAAAATAAAAAAAATTCTATCAAGCAGATGCTAATTCACAAAAGATAAAAGATCAAGGTTAAGAGCATCTCTAATAGACTTTTAAATATAAGACGCTCTCTATTTCAAATAGTCAACCCTTAAAATTGTACTATAAGAGACTCTTTAAATTAATATTTTAATTTAGCCATTGTTTGATAATCGTTATTTGAAAACTCTTGTTTATACATATTCATTTTCAACCACACATTTAAACAATAAAATATTCTACTTGTAAATTCAAAAATTTCTCTACTTTTTAACCACACATTGTCCTAAAAATCACTATTCAAAATATTATTTTCCCAAATAATAATTGTTAAACATGAGTTTAGAGAGTATGTTTAGTTTTCCAAAACTCACTCTCTATAATTAAATGCATTCAAATTATTTCAACATTCAAAATAATATAATAATTTAGATGGAAGCTAATAAAAATAAAAATAGAAAAATCAATAAATTTTTTTGGGAGTAGTAAAATTAAGTGTGAAAAGAGCATGTTGGAGTATTTAAAAAATTTACTCTCTAAATTTATAAATGCTCTTTAAAAATAGAGAGTTTATTGGAGATGTTCTAAAGATCAAATCGAGAGTCAAAAATTTTAATTAAAAATAAAAATTCTACTTTCTAATATGTTCCTTTACTGTTTTACTGGTTTTGATGATTCAACCAGTTTTTTAGTCGGGTTTGTCCTGATTAGTAAGTACAATATTTTTTATAAATGATGTGAAATACATAATTTTATTAGCGGTTATGTATCGAATTCCTTGAATATTTTGGCTTGTCTTGATAGTGCGATTGGTTTCCCAACATCAAGACTGAGCTTATCAAACCTAGCTATAAGCATGAATAATTCTGTTTGTACAATTTTGGATTACAATAATGGATGACAATCTCTCACAAGGAGGTAGGGCCCGCGATTATTTTAATAGCGGACCCCACCCCATTGTGAGAGGTTGTCATCCATTATTACAATCCAAGTGTTGTACATGTAGCATCTCTTGTACATATCCATTTTATTTGATATATAACAAGAAATCGATAAAAAGAAATTGAAAAAGAATTGCGTCGTTAATAACCAAAATCTTATAATTTTTTGTCTAACTTATATCAACAAAGAAGATAAATCAATATTTTTTAGAATGTATTTTCCATTCAAAAACAACGTTATGCCGATATAAATATTAAACTTTAATTCGTCCACTACCAAGCACTGCTGCACTAGTATATGAAGTAACAAAACTCAATAAAATATAGGGATAATTGTAGTTTCATTTCAAATCTTTCATTTTTTTTTTCCAAACTATATCCGAACTTTTTATTTGCACTACCTACCATCCCAAACTTTTAAAATAGTTAAGCACAAGCACAAGCACAAGCACAAGCACAAGCACAAGGACAATGAAAATAAAAATTTGACATCTTTTGATCAATTTTAAAAGGGTAGAATAGTAAATTTATATTTTTTCCAAATATTAACAAAAAATTAAATTGAAAAAAAAAAAAAAAAAATCTACCCCCACCTAGTTAACTCTCAATTAGTGATGGCAAAAAAAAATCCGCCTCGTCTCACCCCGCCTCGGCGCTGTCCCGCCCCAAATGGGGAGAAAACCCACCTCCCCCCGACCCCACCCATGTGTTGGTGGGACGGGACGGGACGGGGCGGGGAGGGGAGGGGGTGCCCCGCCCATAACCTATCCCGTGAAGAATAAAAAATAATAATTAATTAAAATTTTAAGACTCTCTTCACGTCTGTCTCTCTCTCTAAGACTCTCTTCGTTGTGCCGCCGCCTCTGTTCTCCTCCACTCCAGGCGGCGTAGTGAGCAGAAAATTCAGGTAACAACTAACAGGTATAATCACATAATGTATTTGATGTTTGAATGTGCTGTGAGATCTGAGGAAAATTTATTGACATTGTTGTATTTTAGGTTAAACAATAGGGAAGAGAATGAATGATTTCCCACGCTCCGATTTCACCAACAATTTGTGTTTGTATTGTTTATTTGTTTGATGACCTGAGTTTACAAATTCATAATTTTTAATTTTTTTGGACGAATAGTTCGCAATTAGAATGATTTTTCAATAAACTATGCGACTCTACACATCTGCTGATTTAATTGGACGGATACGAATTTAGTGACAGAAAATAATAGTAGCAAGTAAAAAGGTAGATGAACCCAAGAAAGCAAGCAAAGTTTTGAGCATTTACAGACTACCGGATCTATTATGGTTTTATTCACCAGAAAAAGTAGAAGTTTGCAGAATTTAGTTGGCTGAAGAGATGTGTATAGCAAAAAGGGAATCAATAACCATACTTCTAAAGGAAAATTTTGAATTCTCTCTGAAATTTTTTTCTTTGGAGAAGATGAAATGAACAAAATGGAAGAAAGAGGATGTCTGAGTCAATCATATAAGGAAATGATTTGAACCATTGTAGATAATCTATTTATGTTTAAATTCTGTTGCAATCCCATCAGATACTAATCCCATCAGATGGATACATACATTGACCTTAAAAGTTGGAGTATGCCAAATGAAATTTGGCTTCGTACCCTGCAAGTTCCACTTTAATTTTTGGTTTGATAATTCATCTTTTCTCGCCTGACATTCTTGGCATCTTGTCTGCACGGTGGTAGGAATGGTTGGAGAAGTTTCTAGCATTACAATTGGCATCACTTTTTGAGTTTCCTGCTTACTGAATCTGGAAACATTCTTCATCGAATGCTGTTTCTAATTGTTGTTTTGGAATTTTTTTCGGGGAAAAAGGCTTGATTAAGGAATTGCTGCAACTTTAACAGGAATGATTCCAAAGAAAGAAAATGTTCAGAGCTGAGGTGAATTCGAACCTAGTATTCTTTGTTATCTATTTAATAAAATTGCTACAAAGATCCAAAAGAATAGGCTGGAATTTTATTACCAAGAATGATCTCATCAAGTCTGAGTAGGTTTGTGAAGGGCAGATTGAATAGTGATAATGCTCTTTTGGCTCAAGAAATATTTTGTTCTTATAGATGAAAAGGTCAGTTGAAATGTGGCTATAAAGGTTGAGATGGGTAAAGCATGATTTTGGGAAATCCTTTATGCTGTATTGGGAAAATTTGGGTTCAACGATAAGTGGATTAACAAAATTCGCAATTGTGTTGCCTATTGCTAGTTTTTAGTCATCGTTAATGGGGAGTAAAAAATGCATTTTCAACTCTAGCATTATTTGTTGTTAGACTTGTTACGACTGACAAAGACCATCACAAATTTCTATGTTTAGTCATGAGAAAGTAGTTTCACATCTCTGTGAAAATGTGTATTTTATAAATTATGTCATTTTTAGTATTGTGATTATATTGTTTTATATTTTTATCATCGTTAAATCCATGGCCAAAAACTCAAAGTTTGGCGTCAAATAAATTGTGCCCACCCTGAACAAATTTTCTGGCTCCGCCCCTGCGTGGCGGGGCATGGTGGGGGAGTGGCAGAGCGTCCCGCCCTATTGTCATCTCTACTCACAGCAGGGGAAGGGGGTGGTTTTTTTTTTCAGTATTTTATTCTGGCTAGCTTATGTGGATTCTTTTGACAAACACAACTGTAGAAGTTTTAAAAATTGTCTTATCACTAAGCTTAACTCAAAATGAAGCGGTCCAGATAGTAGCATGGATATGTAATATGTTTCTTTATCCATAGAGTAAAAGTATATAATTATTGCGGGTTTGTTTTAATGTTGCTAAAAATATAATTGGTTTTTTATTTTAAAAAATTATTTTTAAAATAGAAAATTAGAAAAAAAAAATGGCTTGGAATTTTGAAAAATCTCTTTATGAATATATACATTTTTAAAGTGGTGAGTCTTAAAAGTATTTTTTTCCACTACAAAATTAAAATAAAACACAAATAATAAATTGAATTGATAAAATACAGAAAATACTAAGTAAAAAGAATATATATTTTCAAGTTGACGAATCTTACGGAAACTAATTGATGTAGGACAATCATATTGAAAATAAAATTAGGATTAGATATTTATAATAAGATATCTAATTGCAATCTTTTTATTCTAATATGTTGTTTAGAATATGATTTATAATTTCTTTTAGATTAGAATCTTAGTTTATTTCCTTTTAAAATTTAGTTTCCTTATGTTAATAGAACCAATGAATAATTTTGCCTATAAATATAGACGCATTGTACCCTTTTTCAACAATAATCAATTGTTATTTAATTTATACAAGACATGATTGTTCAAATATCGTTCTTATTTATTATATAATTCTTATTACAAGAATTCATAAACGTTTTCGCACTAAAATTGGTATCAAAGTAAGGAATTTGCTTGATGGCTGACGAAGGTATTGGTAGCAGTCAGACCGTCGACGACGAATAGAGACTCGACAAACTTGAACAATGAATCGACGAGATCGACGAACCCTTCACAATATCACAAAGATGTTGACTGCGTTGAATTTTGAAAGGAATCGCGAGCTCATAGAGAAACAAGCTGAAAAAAATTTGCAGACTTTAAATATTATAAATGTTGGTTGTTTCAACAAGCATAGGACACGGCAACATGTGGTTAGAGAATTTCCTCGAGTTCTAATAAAGATCGAATACACACAAGTTATCAAGATTCTTTTTTCAACAACACTCGAGGACGATTTTTTTTTTTTTTCCAAGTGGGAGAAATTGATGTATGACAATCATATTATAAATAGGAATAGAATTAGATATTTATAATAAGATCTCCAATTGTAATAATTTTTATCTTTTTATATTCTAATACTTTATTTAGAATGTGATTTCTTTTATTTAATAATTAGAATAAGATTTCTAATTTATTTTGGATTATGATCATTGTTTATTTCTTTTTAGAATTTAGTTTCCTTCTATTAATAGGATTATGGGATAATTTTACCTATGAATATAAAGACATTGTAAACTTTTTTCAACAATAATCAATTGTAATATATACAAGACATGATTGTTTAGATATTGTTTTTATTTATTACATAATTCTTATTATAAAAACTCACAAACGCTTCTGCACTACTATTATTTCGTTAACTCGGGATGTCTCCCTGTACGTTATTTGAATTTCCATGTCTCATAACTAAATACTTATAATTATCATACATCCATAAAAACAGTTTTATACGTAAATTGAAAAATTTTCCTTCTTTTTTAACTACGCATTCTCCAAAAAATCACTATTCTGTTGTAAAAGGAAAGTAAATTACGGTTTAATATGAATGACACTTGTACCCCTGCAGCCCTAGATATTATTACCATATGTATCTCTATTACTGCCCTATAAATATAGGGCTTTGGTTCTCATTATAACACACAAGTCTATTGTCTTTTATTCTTTCTTCTATTTTCTCTCTTTTTATAATACATTATCAACGCGACATCAATTAAAATTACCAATAGATTGAACAGACACGAAGAGCAACCTCCCGAAGCAAGAAAGAAAAAAAAGCAGAATACCGAAAGAGTTAATTCATCCCAAAGCAAGAAAGAAAAAGTGTAGAATAACAGGTTAGGATATTGGATATATGCTCTTCCGGACACGTATGCGTTAATTTACACCACTAATTTTCTTGTAATTGGTTTATGAATTCTAACTCTTCACATTATTAATCATTAATGAATTTAAATCAATTCACAATTCATGCCACGTGCAATTCACAATTCATGCTTTATGGTTCTCCCTCTCTTTCTCTAATGTCACAAATATTAAATCACACAAATTTATTACTTTGTAATAAATTATTACTTAGCCTATGTTTGACACCCATTTTTTTTCCATTCTCATTCTCATTTTTTTTCTCTTTCTTCATCTCAACCATAAATTCTATCAATAAAATAATATTACACATAAATCCAAAAATTCTCCATACTTTTTAACCACACATTCTTTCATCAATCACTATTCAAAAACTAATTTTTCTCCCAAAATGGGTGTCAAACATAGGCTTAGTGTGTGTTTGAATCTCATTAAAATGAGAAATGAATTTTTGGAATAGTGATTGATGGAAGGATGTGTGGTGAAAAAGTGATGAAAAGTTTTAGATTTGTGTATAATATTATTTTATTTGAAAAATGTGTGGTTGAAAATGAGTACTGTAGAAAAATGAGAATAAGAATGAGATTAAAATGGATGTCAAACGGGGGCTTAGTAATGATTCTCTCTTTTTTTCAAAAAAAAAAATTGTTTGCACAATTTCCCATAATCATTTGAGTGTGTTTTCGCGTGAAGTCAAATTATCTAGTTTCTTCTGAATTTTTTTATTTTTTTATACATGTGTATGTGAATTCAATTTGAATCTACTACAATTTACACGAAATTTGACAAAATCTTTTTTTTTCTGCTGCAATCAATTATGTGAATTTACACGGAATTTCTCTTTGCTTTAATTCATGCACTTTCGTTCCTTTAAGTGACTGTCAAATTCGTTACCATCGATCATTAGTTATGTGAGTTTGGAGTTTATAAATCAGGGATAAAAGTCATTAGTTACCTCATGCAATTTTAATATCAGTGACTATTTTTGTTTTGTTTACTTTTAGTTTTAGTTATGTGAGTTTGGAGTTCATGAATCGGGGCTAAATTAATAATTTATCATGTTGTTGCTCCTGAAGTAGCACAACATTATAATTAATATTCTTCATAATATTACGATTCCAATATTCCAGAATAATATTATTT
>CAIGRF010200750.1:0-16195 GCA_903798235.1 Fraxinus ornus | reverse complement strand
ATGAAATCTCACAAAAATTAACACTTAGATTGTGGATAATAATCCCCTTCCATTGTGATCGGGATTTGGACCATTAGAGAACAAGAAATGCAGATTGTTGGAGTTTTGGAGTGTAAGGTGATTCGACCAGTAAAAGATCTTGGATTTCATCATTTCAAATATGTTTCTTGACCCGAAATTCATGTTAAAGAATGTCGTGAATTCTTACAGCCATATTTATATGCAATGTCACGTTATCTAAAATGAGGTTTATATGAATTTACATAAATAAAAGTCTCCAAAATATATAAACAAGAAGAAGAGACTAATTAGACCGCAGTTATAAGACAAATATATTAAATCATCTAACCACTCAACAATGTGAGTCAAGAAAATCCAGACTTTTAGAGTGAAATATGATGATCAACATATACATTTCATGTCCAATTTTGAGCTTTGTATATTCGGTATAATCGTTGTAGTAAAACAGTCGTCTTGTGTTTAATATCGATATGAAGCATGTGTGCCTGAGAGTTGTGGCAATGGCCCAAATATAATTTTCCCATTCTATATACACGGCAAGCAAGAATCATATTGTGGGTACCCTGGATTTGAGCTCAACAGCACAATCAGTGGATACCCGGTCCTTAATTTACAGGGAAATGATGTTATGGTTCAAAACATTTCATATGAAACCCGTTCTTTGCGAATATATGTTTGTGCAGTTTCAAATTCAAATGGAGGTTGTTTTTTTACAGATTAGAAACATATTAACACTTTCTGAAAAAATCGATTATGTTAATGTTTTGAATCTGTATTTGTTATCTAAACACATCAACGCTTCCATAATCTGGATTTTTTGGAGAGTGATTCTCGATGGGAGTCGATTTGGGAGGAAGATGAAGAGATTTGAAATTAGGGATTTCGATATTAATCAACAACGTTAAGGGGCTTGTTTGCTGGAGTAAATTAGCTACCTTAATTATAGGCCTATATAATTTAAATGGGTTTCATGTTTTGTTTTTACTATAATTTTACAGTATTTATGGAGAAAAAAGCATCACAAAGTAATGTTTAAATATTTATTTAAAAAACCATTTTGATACTTTGTAATTCAGACCTAGACTGCTCGAACCATTCTGATAATACTTTTACCAAATCTGTCTGTTCGTGAAAACATTTTTGGTGTGAATTGGACGAAGCAATAAATACTAAGCCAATTGTTACATTTAAGGTAGGTTGATGTACAAATATGGTACATAAAACCTAGGCCATTGTTCCAGTAAATTGTCACCCAATCCCCTTTTCCCTCATCAAATGAACAACTAAAGTCTCCATCCAAATCTACTCCCTATTGAAATTTGCACCCTTTTAACTTAGCTGCAACGCATTGGATAATCAATCGGTGCATTTCTGCACCACCATACCCTTCCAATTTATCACTTTCTCTAACCACAAAGAAATGTGTATATATAAAAAGGATTGATATAGACAACAGTGATTTGTGTAATGTAAGTAGAATATAAATGAGAAAAAGTACAGTTACGGTAATTTTCTTAGCATTGCTTTTGTTTAGTTCAACCTTAGTACAATTGAGAACTCATCCAAATGATAATCGTCAGAAGATAATGGAAGTAGAGGAAAAGATGAGTCGAAGAAGTGGTGGTGGCGGTGGAAGTGGAAGTGGGAGGTCGAGGAGAGGTGTCGGGGGTGGAGGAAAATCAAGAAGTGGATCATCAAATTGCGATCCTTTGTATCATTACTTATTTGCAAATTGTGGTCAATGGCCATTCCCACATGAGGCTCCTAACAAGTGAAAACCCATTTCGGTCGAGGTCAAGGTCGTTGCCTAGCAGGACTCCGCCACGACCACCGAGTCTGTCACCACTAGTACTTTCTCATCTACCAATACTGTTACCACCACGTTTTAGTAACTTCACCACCACTCATACCCCCTCCCGCCACCATCTTTGCAACCTTCGGTGGCAGAATTACCGTCGCTGGTATTTCTTCACCGCCACCAGCCTATCCTCCGTGTTACGAGTTCCGGATAACAAGGTAATGATGATAATGAAATTGAGATGAAGAAAATAAGAACACAAGAAATTTAGAGGAGGAGATTATAATGAAATAAAGATAAAGAAAATTAGAACACAAGAAATTTAGAGGAGGAGAATCAATTATAATCAATAACTTTGTGTTTACAATATCAAGATTTCAACAAACTCAATTGAAATCTAAGCTCGCAAGAATGTTGTATGAATGTTCTTTTTCTTTTCTCTTATGTGTTTATACATTACAAGCCGTGACATATTTATATGTAAACCCTAGAGACAAGTTGTAGGAGAATAGGAGTCCAAATTCGCGTCAAAAAAGGAAAAGGGCTTGGGCCGAAAAAACTTGTCACTCGAGCGACAGTTGAGCGACGGCCCCTCGCTATAGCGACGGGCGGACGACAAACTCTCGGGTTGTTTTCCACCAAGCTCGCTCAAGCGTCCAGATAGTGCCAGACTAACAAAAATGTGGCAACTTTTTCCTCCGGTCCATAATTTTGATCTCTTCGAAAACCACTTCAATTTAGACTCCAATACCCACTAAAATTTCAGTCAAACCACAACACTCCGCATGTCTCTCCCCCACCAGCCTCTTCCCTCCCAACATCTCCACAACCTCCACCATCATGTCCACCCCCTATACCATAGCTGTTAGATTTAGGGTACTCAAATTCTATTTGGAATGTTATTGAGAATCCGATTTAAATCTATTTAACGAATTCTAGTTGAAGTTCTATTTGGAAGTCCGAATGGGAGTTGGAATTTGCATTGAACTTAAACAAAACAAATTAAGGTCTGGGAAGAAAAGTTGCTGCATTTTTCACTAGCCTGGCGTTAGCTCGGCACTTTAACAACATCGTCAGATTTTCAATCGAGACTTGACATCCGCCGGCACTCGAGTGGTAGTGTTATCCGACCTAGCTTCATTTCGCATTTTGACGCATTCCTTTCCATTTATGACTCTACTTTTAGAACTTTGAACGCCCTCTATAAATATTTAGCTCTTCACTGTATTTTAGAAAGAAGTTAGAAACATTAATTACAAAATATTTGTATTATTTCTCCATATTATAATAAAATCTCCGTTCTCTGTCTATTATATTGTTATTGTGCTTTTGATATCTTTATTTCATATTATGTCTATAATCTGGTATTTCTTTAATAAATTGGTATTGGATTAATCCGGTTCCAATTTTTTTCATAACAACCACCTCATCCATTAGATACTTTACCACTACCCCCGTCAATTTCCTCCACCTCCACCTACACCTGAAATTTCCATAATGGCCATCGCCACTAGTTGTATCTTGGCACCGGACCAACCACACCTCCCGATGCAATCTCAAACGCTCCATATCTTCCTATATTTTCTCTTACCAAACTTTGTTCTACCACAACCACCTCTGCCCGACACTCCACCGCCTCTAGTCACCATTTTCACCTCGCCAGCCACACGAGTATTTACTTTTGAGCCACATACTTATCATATATCCGCACCACAACAAGAGCCATCAGAAATCTTCATCCCGCTCCCAGATGAATCTACGCTAGACCCACTACTTTTCCTAATATTCACATCGAAACCACCGCCGTTTTACCGTAATTACCATTCACTTTTCCACTAGTCATATTAAGTCCTCCACCAACAGATACTGGTGTAATTTCGAGTCTAATAACATTTACAAGCCTGCAAGTACCGTATTTACTCATGCCAGCTCTAATGATGGATAATCCCAATATATCATAAAGCCAATACCGATTACTGCACCACCATCACCTGATGTTGAGACGAATGAGCAGCCACAAGCGCTGCAACTTTCATTATTTCCTCTAGTTCGCCAAGACGGTAATGAATTCTAACTCCCCCCCTCCCCTTAAGGTGGAGTGTATTCAATCATTCCTAATTGTCCCTGAGAAGTTGAAACCTCGAATTTGACATAGCTTAGTTAGCATGTCTGCTGTCTGATCTGAGGAAGGTATGTATTGGATCTTCAGCTGATTGTCCAATACCTTATCCCTTACAAAGTGAGCATCTAATTCTATATGCTTTGTACGAGCATGATACACTGGGTTGGAGGCTAGAGCACTAGCACTCATGCTGTCACAACAGATGATAGGAGTTGATTACTGTGGAATTTCCAACTCTTCAAACAAGGATTGAATCCATGTTATCTATGCGGTACAGTGAGCTAAAGCTTTGTATTCAGCTTCAGTGCTGGATCTAGCAACCACGTGTTGATTATTATAGCACCATGACACCAAGTTATCTCCAATATACACACAGTATCCATCAATAGATCTCCTATCATCAGGGTAAGAAGCCTAGTCTGAATCAGCAAATGCAGTAATGTCAAGGCTGTCATTCATTTGAATGGTTATCCCATAGTTTAAAGTCCCCTTTAGATATCTGAACACCCTCTTGAGTGCCTTCCAGTAAGTGTCTGTAGGAATCTGAAGAAACTGGCTTAGCCTATTTACAGCATATGTCAAGTCTGGTCTAGTATGAATAAGGTACTACAGTCCACCAATTGCACTCCTATATAGAGTAGGATCTTTCATTACTTGCCCTTCAGTTTTGGAGATTGGCTTTCCTATAACCATAGGTGTTAGGCTAGGTCTCAAGCTCTCATAGCCAAATCTTTTTAGCAACTCTTTAGCATACGTGGTTTACCTCAGATATAGTCCAACATTGTCTCTCTCAACTTGAATTCCCAGAAATTGTTTCAGATTTTCCATGTCTTTAAGTGCAAAACTGAAGTTCAGCTTGTCTATGAACTTTTGCAATTTTTTAGTATTATTTCCAGTTATCACTATGTCATCAACGTATATCAACGCAAACAGTATATCACTTCCTTTTGCTAAGGAAATAGAGAATTGTCAGCCTTGGATTGCCTGAAGTTCCACTACAGTAGAGTATGCTTTAGTTTGTCATGCCATACTCTAGGTGCTTGTCTTAAGCCATATAGCGCCTTCTTACGTTTACAGACATAGTTAGGATATCTTTCATCGACAAACCCCATGTGGTTGGTTCATATAGACAACTTCATACAAGCTACCATTTAGAAAGGTGTTATTTATGTCCACTTGTCTGATTTGCCAATTCCTTAAGACAACAAGTGTTAATGTAATCTTCAGTGTAGCTGCTTTGGTACTGAACTGAATGTTTCACTGAAGTCAACTTTAGGGGTTTGAAGAAACCCCTTAGCCACGAGCCTAGCCTTATGCCTTGCAACTTTTCCATTTGAATCATGTTTGAGTTTGAACACCCATTTATTGCCAATGACTTTGATCCCAGCCTCAGGTGGTACTAAAACCCAAGTCTTCATAAGAGCATTATATTCTTCCTGCATAGCATCCTTCCAACTTTTACTTGTCATTGCTTCATCAGTATTAGTTGGTTTAACTACAACTAGTTCATCCACTGTCATACTGGCATAAATTTTTGGCTTGAAGATACCACTCTTACTTCTAGTAATCATTTGGTGTCCTCCATTTATGTTTCTATCTGATAAATTTGTTTCTCTTGCTACATTCTGAGTATCAATCAGATCATCTGATATTTCATTTCTAGTTACACCTTCCTGATTTTCATCATTATCATGATATTCAGTCATCACCTCTCATTCTTCTTTAATTACTATTTCTCCACTAAGAGGATCTGCTGCATGAGAGACTTTAGGTTGAATTGTAGCAAGGGTCAATGAAAGGAGGATAGCTTGTTTCAGTGTCACAAGTTTGAGGTTGGACTCTTATGTTTAAGAACCCTATTTTAAATGGAAATTCTAGTTCATTGAAGTTAACATGCCTAGAGATGTAAACCCTACCAGTGGGACCAAGACATTTATAACCTTTATGTGAGTCTCCATAGCTAAGATAAACACATTTTTGGGAATGAAAGCTAAACCTGTGCCTCTGATATGGTCTCAAACATGGAAAACAGGCACAGCCAAATGTTTTAAGTTCTTTATAGTCGAAGGTTTTATTAAGTAGGACTTGATAGGGTGATTTATGATCAAACACTGAGGTAGGTAATCTGTTAATTAGAAAGGTAGCAGCCTTGAAGGACTCCCACCAGTAGTAAAGGGGCATTTAAGCCTGAGCTAGAAGTGTTAATCCTGTCTCTGTGATATATCTGTGTTAGCGTTCAGCCCTTCCATTTTGAACTGATGTGTAAGGGCAGGAATGCCTAAGGTCTATGCCAGAATCGAGGGCTATTTTACTAAAGCTTATGAACTCCCCACCCCAGTCAGTTTGCAAAGATTTATTTTTTCTATCAAACTTATTTTCTACAAGATTTTTAAATTGAACAAAGATGCTGAGAGATTCTGATTTATGTTTCATAGGGTAGATCCACGTAAATCTACTATGGTCATCTACAAAGATTATATTATATCTGAATCCACTAGTAGAATTTAAGGGAGCTGGTCCCCAGACATCAACATGAATAAGCTCCAAAGGTTTTGCAGCATGTGAAAGTGAAATATTAAATGGAAGGGCATGAGATTTTCCAAGCTTGCAAGAATCACAAAAAGTAGGAATTTCATTTGATTTAAAGACTTTATTACAAGACCTAAGAACTTGGTTCAACACATTGTTTGAAGGGTGTCATAAACTTTTATGCCAAAGATCTAGTTTAGACTCTGAGATTTTGATAGATGGCAGTTTATCACTACCAGAATTGACAGAAAAACATTTGTAATTATTTCGATGGTCTGACTCGAAAGTGACTCTTCCTGACTTGAGGTTTGATAATTGCAACTGGTACAATCCATCCTTAAGTGCTCCTTGCAGCAGGGTCCTCTTCGTTTGGAGATCCTTTACAACACAGTAATTAGAGTAAAATTCCATGAATACGTTATTGCTAGTGAGTTGGGAAACACTAATCAAATTTCTTTTGATTGAGGGAACATGCAGTAGTTTGTTTAAAACAATTGGCTCATTACTTAGTGAAGGAATTTTCTTATTACCAATGTGAGCAATGTGCAACATATTTCCATTACCAACAAGCAATTTATGCTTACCTTCATACTTCATCACATCATTCATGTTACCTTTATTTGTTGTCACATGGTTGCTTGCCCCAGATTCAACAAACCATGCTGGATCTTCAAGGATTCTGGGAGTCATTGCACAGGCCGATGGTGCTAAATTAAATTTTTGTTGTCCAAAATTTGTTGGTTTGCTTCCCATGTACCTCTCATCAAACCTATTATAGCAGTAACTTGTTGAGTGGTTACTTAAACCACAAATTTGACAAGGTCCTCTGGTTTCATTTTATCTCCCAGCTATGCTTCTACCTATGCCCCCGGTTCTCCCTCTATAGTTTGATGATATGCCAGTGCTGGACCCTCTAAAACCTTTGCCAAAATTAGTACCAGTTCGATATGCTAGTTGAACACTTGACTGATTAATGTTGAGTGAGGCGAAGTTATTTTTGACTTGGTTTAAATGTTCAAGACGACTTTCAAAGGTCATGAGTACTGAGGATAGTTCATGCCATGAAATGGTTTCCCTGCTACTTATTTGAACTATTATAGGAGTATACTCCTCATCCAATCCTGATAGGACTTGTGTAATTAAATCTCCTTGATCAATAACCTTACCTGCTATTTCAAGATTGTCAGCTAATTGCTTGATAGTGGTAAGGTATTGATCCATTGTCATTGTTCCTTTCCTGGTTCTTTGTAGCTCCCCAATAAGAAACATAACTCTCGATCTATTTAGAATGCCAAAACTCTCCTCCACTGCTATCCAGAGTTTGTTTGAACTCATGCAACCTATGACCTTCATAGCTATTTCTGGAGTCATGGACGAGTATAACCAGCCCATGAGAAGTTGATCTGCTGATGTCCACTTCAAAAACTATGGGTTTTTTGTCATTCCACTGCTTCTCCCTGGCCAATCATTGTTTGGGTGGCTAAAAATTCAGGAGGACACTCCTTTATCCCCAACAAATATCCTTCAAGATTATGCCCCTTGATTATGGGCATGATCATGTTCTTCCACAGCAGGAAATTATTCCTGTCAAGCTTTACTGAAGGTGTTTGTGTGATGTTCATCCCGTATGCTAAGTTCTGCCCGGTTGTTGCTTGAGCAGCTGGAGCTGTGTTGAATTCTGATGGATTAGATTGATTATCGGAGCCAGTGTTAGCCATGGTAAGCTCTAATACCAAATTAGAAAACTGAAGAGAAATGATATTAAAGTCTATTAAAAATACTCATCCACATTACATGGTTTTATACAAGGGCAAGAAGGTTCTGGAATTTAGCCTGAAAAACTACCTCAACAAACTTGCCTAGCTGTCTAACAGCATAGATTCCTTTCCCTAAAAATAAGGAGTGTGATGGCACTGATGTCCGCTACTCAAAACGAACACCAAGATGGTAATGAATTCTAACTAGTTTCCACCAGAAAGCACCTCCATCCAAGACATGAATTTTATTTTTTTATAATTTTGTATTTCTAGCATGAAATTATGAACTTCCATTCTTTTGTCGTTAATTTATAGAGAATATTGTATCAACTGTCCCCAATCTATTAGCAAAACTGCAATATGGCTCAATTTTATTTATTTATTTATATTCGTGATAGTTTGTGGACAAAAAAAAACCCCGAAAAATCGACCAAACCAAACCAAATCAAGTCGGGTCGGTTTTGGTTGGTTTGAACAAACAATTGATTTTGTTCAATTAATTTTGAAAATTAAAAAGTCTGGTCGAGTTGATTTCGATTTAAGTAACCAACCCGTCAATTAACCACTCCAACTAACAAATAATTTTTTTTTACTTTCATTTTGAAATTCAGATTTTTAAACTTAAAAAGTAAAATAATAAAAACACAAATACAATTCTTTCTCAAATAAGATGTTTAACGTCTGCGCTTCTTCTACCAAAACTTCAAATTTCAAAATAAAAGGAAACAAGAAGAAGAAGTGTTTGTTGTAAAATCCAAATTTAAATTGTACACTTGCTTTTCATTTTGGAGTAATTGTTTGTTGGTAACTACCGAAAATATATGATGATTTTGGTAAAATTGATCATTTATTACTTACATTATATATATTATTGATATGCACTACTACGCAAGCAAAAAATATATATATGTATAGGAAAGCAATTTTTTTAACTCAAAATAGGTAGGAATTTGTTATATATATTTGTTTTTACTCACACCAATGTCAATCAACCAAACCAAACCAAACCGATCCAAACCAATTTGGGTCGTTTGGTTTGGTTTCAACGGCCTGATTGAGTCGATTTAGGTTGGAATTTACCCAAATTGACCAAATCTTTACGATTTTGGGTTAGTCTTAAAATCTACCTAGCCCGAACTATGCTGATGACATATTTCCTCAAATTTCAAAAGCAAGTTGACCAACTTTTAAATTTGCTTCAACTTGGACGCTAATTAATAGTAGTTGATTTGATGTGAAACTTTTAGCTACTGCTACTAATTATATAGTTTTGCTACAAAAACAGGGTTGGTGACAAGTTAAAACATGGGGACATGTGTCGCGCAATGATTGGACAGTTAAAAAAGAGAAAGAAAAAAGAACCAAATAAGTGCAGACACGCAACACCTATTTCCAACCCCCTGCCACCAACCTTGGCTGAGCAGCTTTATTCCTAATTCTAACCTTGTAATATAAAAACTAAATGTAAGACATCTAATCAAAAATAACTTCATCACAACATATTTTTTTACCTAACATCAACCTTCAATAATCGAATTTCAGTCGGGGTCATTTACAATTGGAATCATCAAAAGTAGTTACATTTATATTTAAAAAAAAAAAAAAAACCATGTCCTATTAAAAATGTACATAAAACGGAAATTTTGAGGGAAAAAAAAAACAAATGTTGAGGGGTGATCTTAAGGTATGACAGTCCACAACCAAATCTGCTTTCTCGGCTTGATTGTTTCACTCTACAATTTAATACATTATTACAATTTTGATAAATTAACAATATTCTTTTTTTATACGGTGAATTATATCTTAGGGTTGAACAGCGTCAAATCGAAAAAATCGAACCGAAACCAATTTTTCGAAACCGTTGATTTTGATTCGTGTGGATCCGTCAATGTTTTGATTTTGAACGGAACCAAATCGCTTCGAAATGGTTTGGTTAAGGTTTTAATGTTGCAAATCATTTCAAACCGTCAAACTATTTGCTAATAATAATGATAAATTTTGAAAATAATTTAATTTAAATCTTATCCAACCCAATAAAAATTAAACACATCCCAATTAAAAAGATACTCCCATATTAGACATAATCCAATTAAACTCAATATTCATATCGACAATTATTCAATCCAATTAATTAAATAAACCATATACAAATACCAATCAATCATCGCAGCAACTTTGAATGCAAAACTCTCAAATTGGGCGAAGTGTTGATTAATTGATGCTGGCCCAAATTCGAGAAAACTGGCCGGTCCATGTAGTGCTTTATTAAAACCCAAAAATGCACACAAATTTCGACAACCTACAGCCGCCAAAGTTGCCAGACTTTAAGACCGGTCGACAGCCCTTAACTTCCTCTTCAATTACCACCAAACCTCTCCCAATTTCATCAAGTATTTTGGCCGGAATTAATGCTCAAAGTTCATTGCCAAAAAAATCGGAAAATCTGAGAGAGGTTGGCATCTGCTGGACTTTGGGGTGGTTCTGTTGCAGTGGCTACTTTTGTTTTCGGTGCTCCAGCCTCCAGGCCAGCTGCAACTGAGCCCAAGAAAGAGAAAAAGGTGGAGGAGAAAGAGGAATAGGATGATGAAAGGGGGTCACGACTCACGAGCAAAAAATATTGCAGTGTGGGGTATACAAACTACTTTTTTTTTGCCTGACTCTTCCTGCATATATCAAATCAAAATCAGAACTTTAATATTCATTTTTCAATTTTTAGCCTTCCAAGACTTGTACATTTTTTATTTACTTTTTGTCCTTTGGAAAGTTGAAAGTGATGGACAATATCAAAGTGAACTGACAAATTCTAGTTTACTTTTCACGTCGGATTAATTATTTTTGCGAAACCCTATTTGGGAATTCTCAACTTTGGCATGTTAATCTCATTAAAACTCGAATTATTTACACTAATTTATGGAAGTATATGGTTTCCTATTGCCTATACGAGCTGTTGCATAAAATCTAAGAATTTGAAGTCTAAAAAGAAGATCTCACCTTCGTTTAATAAAGCAAAAAAATTTCTCTATCAACCAATATTTATTTCGAATAATTTACTTTATAACACGTGCTTGATATAGAAATTGACTTTTAGTCACCTAAATTACATAAGATTTATTTTGTAAGTATTATGAAATGTCAAAATTTTATTATTCAATAAATAGTTAATAATATATTTAACAAGAATTGACCCGCCGGTCCAACCACCGGGTCACCGGTCGAACCACTGACCCACTGACCCGCTACATTGTCCGGGTCAGTGTCCGAGTCGGGTCTGACAACTATGCAATAAACAATTATTAACAAATGTCCAAAAAGTCCTCATCATGGAAAAAACTCAAACATCCCTTTCAATCCAATGAAATTCCTCAATTCATCTCCAAATCAGATCAACGTGCTCTCCTCGTGCTTGCTACCCTAAAATCTTGTTCATTCATTATATTTTTCACCTATCTTCTCCAATACTTCGAGCATTTAAACAAGAATTTTGGTTTCTATATTATTTACATTAAAATCTCTACTATATTTGAAGGAAAAAAAAGGTATTAGTAGAAATCTCATGTACATTGGTCATTTTATTGTTGAATATAGTATGAAATGATATTTTAGTTTATTTTATTTTCTCATTTGGTGTATTTTTTTGCTAACCGTAGCTATTGGACAATATGTAGTATAGAACAGCACTCCAACCGTTTTCTGTAATGTAGAACGACACTACAACCGTTAACCTCCATGTAAAATGACAGTACAACCATTATCTGTATGGTCTGTCCGTTATCAATAATTCAATGTGGTTACTTTGATAATTTAAATATGATAAATATTTTCATATTACTTTGATATCTACTTGATTAAACTATTAAACTTTTTTATTTTATTTACAGCAATGGATTCTGTAGAAATGATATGGGTACATGTACGCTATTTTGTTATGTTAAAAAAGAATGAAGAAGGCAAATTGACATGGAGTTATATATGGAATACCGAAGAAAATGTGGATATTCTTTATGTTCCAATTAGCATTTCGTAATATTCTTTATGTCTCTTAATCCTGGAATGTCTAAGTTTTCAATTCCACCACAAATGATTAATTGTGACATGAAAGTGAATTGGTTCTTTCTATTTGTAAAAAACATCCTCTTTGCGTGACAACTTCGACCAAAGTTGAAGATGAGTGTGCTAGTGTAAGGAAGTTTGAAAGAGATGGTAGACTGGAAACTAATGGTAAAGTAAAAAAAGGGAGATGTGAGCAATCAAAATGAAGTTGTGCAATATGATGGTGATTATGGGAATGATAACGTAGAAGGAAACTTTGTGGATTGGGATAAATTGATCATAATTCAAGGTAGTTCTGAAAAACAAGATTTCCAAGATAAATCTCCTCATAGCGATGAAAACAATGTTGATTTCTCAATGCNAATATAGTATGAAATGATATTTTAGTTTATTTTATTTTCTCATTTGGTGTATTTTTTTGCTAACCGTAGCTATTGGACAATATGTAGTATAGAACAGCACTCCAACCGTTTTCTGTAATGTAGAACGACACTACAACCGTTAACCTCCATGTAAAATGACAGTACAACCATTATCTGTATGGTCTGTCCGTTATCAATAATTCAATGTGGTTACTTTGATAATTTAAATATGATAAATATTTTCATATTACTTTGATATCTACTTGATTAAACTATTAAACTTTTTTATTTTATTTACAGCAATGGATTCTGTAGAAATGATATGGGTACATGTACGCTATTTTGTTATGTTAAAAAAGAATGAAGAAGGCAAATTGACATGGAGTTATATATGGAATACCGAAGAAAATGTGGATATTCTTTATGTTCCAATTAGCATTTCGTAATATTCTTTATGTCTCTTAATCCTGGAATGTCTAAGTTTTCAATTCCACCACAAATGATTAATTGTGACATGAAAGTGAATTGGTTCTTTCTATTTGTAAAAAACATCCTCTTTGCGTGACAACTTCGACCAAAGTTGAAGATGAGTGTGCTAGTGTAAGGAAGTTTGAAAGAGATGGTAGACTGGAAACTAATGGTAAAGTAAAAAAAGGGAGATGTGAGCAATCAAAATGAAGTTGTGCAATATGATGGTGATTATGGGAATGATAACGTAGAAGGAAACTTTGTGGATTGGGATAAATTGATCATAATTCAAGGTAGTTCTGAAAAACAAGATTTCCAAGATAAATCTCCTCGTAGAAATGAAAACAATGTTGATTTCTACTTGCAAGAGGACACTATTGGTACTTCAACACAAGTTGTGAGTTCAATTCCTTATAGATCATCACTTAGGATCCTGGAAAATGAGGATATACACGACAAGGAACTATTTCCAACTAATAGTGCTTTGATATAAGAATTCGAGATCCTTACTGTGAAATACCAATTTGAATTCAAAGTAAAGAAATCAAATAAGAGTGTGCATACATTTGTTTGTGTTGGGAAAAGTTACAACTGTCATTTATGGGCAATGAGCATAGCTGAATCTGAGATTTTTCAAATAGAACGATATTCTGGCCATCACCCTTGCTCCATGAGTGTTCATCGCATGGATAATAGACATACTACCTATTCGGTAATTGGAAAGAATGTAGCTCCAAAGTATCAGGATGCCAACGTAGTGTACAGACCAAGAAATATAATCAATGACGTTTGTTGCGAGTTTGGCATAACTATAAAATATCACAAGGCATGGCCAAAGAATTTGCTTATAAAGAGGTTCGAGGTGGCCTTGAAGATAGCTATGTGAAGTTACCATTGTATTGTCATGTTTTGAGATGAAAGCTCTTAGCCCAGATGAGATGCAAGTGAGTGATGAAATGAAAATTTTCATTGTTAATTTGGAGAGGGGGACATGTACATACAAAGAATTTGATTTGGACCAATTTCCATGTACACATACAATTGATGTAGTAAGGGATGTTTGTGATAATTGTTACAAGTTTTGCTCTCCATTTTATAGCACTTCATACTGGAAATAGGCTTTTTTTGAATATATATATCCACTGCCAAACGAGGTAGACTGGGAAATTCCCAATAATGTTCAATCAAGAAAAGTAATACGACCATTGACACGAAGAGAAAGTGGACATCCACCCAAAAAAGGAAACAATTAGCAGGAGAAGTGTGCAAGTCTCGTACTTAGAATCGATGAAACCATAGTGGCATATATACTTTTTTCTGTAACAAAAAAAATCATCGGTGTCATTTTGAGTATTTTACTTTGAAAATATAGAAATGATGTTCAAAAATTAAATATTATTGATTTAATAGAAATTAATTTCAAAATATACATCACATCAATTATTCATATCGTATTTACAGATGTAACGACACTTGTGTTATTCATTTTTTTCATGTTGATTAAGTAATGAGCATATCTCTCGCATTTTGTAAACAACATGTCCATCTCACAACTTAAATGAGTTCAGCTTATCGATTATCGGGGCTCGAATGGGTCGTGGCTGTTTACACTCATGTTTATAGAAAGAACGACACCCGTTCTGTTGGTTTCTCCAATATTTTGCTTCTTTTTCGGTGCAACGACCTCAAACATTGGATCTGCTAACTTAAGAAAGTTAGAAATATTGATTATGTGACAAATAAAGGTAGAATTGACATTTATTACATGACATCCGGTTGTGAAATTAAAAATCATGATCTACATTTGTTAGAAAGTATAAGTAATGAGCATATCTTTCGAATGCTGTAAACGACATGTCCATCTTGCAACTTATATAAGTTCAGCTTATCGATTATCGGGGCTCGGATGGGTCGTGACTGCTTACACTTGTGTTTATAGATAGAACGATCGTTCTGTTGATTTCTCCAATATTTTTATTCTTTTCCAACTCAACGACCTCAAGCATTGGACCCACTAACTTAAGAAAGTCAGAAATGTTGATTATGTGTCAAATAACAGTAGAATGGACATAGATTACATAATATCCGATGGTGAAATCAAAAATCGTGATCTATATTCGTTAGAAAGTATAAGTAATGAACATATCTCTCAAATGTTGTAAACGGCATATCCATCCTACAACTTAAATGAATTCTATCGGTGCTCGGATTGGTCGTTGCTGTTTACACTTGTGTTTTCAAACATAATGGCACAAGCGTCGTTTAACAAAAATTTTACTGTTCTGTTGATTTCTTCAATATTTTGCTTCTTTTCCAGCGCAACAACTTCAATCATTGGACCCCCTAACTTAAGAAAGTCAGATATGTTGTTTATGTGACAAATAACTGTAGAACTGATATAGATTATATGATATCTTTTGGTGAAATCACAAGTCATGATCTAAATTTGTTAGAAAGTATAAGTAATGAGCATATCTCTCGAGTGTTGTAAACGGCATGTCCATTCTACAACTTAAATGAGTTCAACTTATCGATTATTAGGGCTAAGATGGGTCGGGCTGCTTATACTCGTGCTTATAGATAGAGCGGCATAAGTGTCGCTTTCTACACAGTAACGACACTTGTGATATTCTCTTGAACAAGTATTGTTATAACGTCTATTGTGTGTCATTTTCGTAGTTCTTTTCATAACTCAATAACGACGCAAGTGTCGTTCTCATGGACTTTTACATACAAACATAACGACACTTATACCGTTCTAATAGATGTTTTCATCTTTGTGTCGGCACAATTGTCATTTTCTACACAGTATCGGCATCTGTGATGTTCTGGTAAATAAGTTTGTGTATCATTTATAACGTCACTTGTGTCATTCTTGTATATCTTTTCATAACTTAGTCATACATTTCTAACGAAATACATAAGACCATTAAATTAAGGGCATTAAAACTGTAACTACAAAAATATATAACTTGAAGCAAACATGTACAATAGCAAAATCAATCTCCAAGATATTAATAAAAAGAATAACTTCAAAAAATTTACTAAATCCACATATAAAAATGCATATATTTCGGACGAACCAAAT
>CAIGRF010200741.1:9797-33225 GCA_903798235.1 Fraxinus ornus | reverse complement strand
AAAAAAAAATCGAATTTTATTTAGTGACACTTGAATAGTCAGGAATTCGGGTCGTCACACGCCAACTCTAGAAGTTGAGTTAGATGAAGACAAAAACCATTTTTTTCAAGAATTCCTTGCCCGTCATAAGCAAATCAAGGATAAAGAGGCTCACACTTCACTTTGAAATACATTAATCAATCACTTGTGGGAACAACATACTAATTTCGAGAGTTAAATTGCAACACTATTTCAACTTTGTAATATTATAATATCGAAATTCGAAATACATTGAACTATTTTTTTAAGTATGATTTAATATATTTTTTTTAGTGTTTCTATTAATTGTACTATATTTTTTATATTTATTAATAAATTTAATATTTTTGTTAATTTAACGTAATTATTTATTTAGTAATTTATGTAGTTGTAAAATAAATAAATAAATAATTTTTCAAATAAATAAATTGTTAAGAATAAAAAAAATGAAGAAAACAATTAAACATTATTTATTTGGTGTAAGTTTGGGTGTAATGGTTGGAGATAATTTTTAGTTTTGTGCAAGATTTGGTATGAAATGGTGCAAAATTTACCGTAAATTTTGGTGCAGGGATGGAGACGGCTTAGAATATAATTATGGTTCAGTCTATCTGAAACTGACTAATTAGAAAGTGCTATCAGTGCTTCATGCAAATTAGAAGTAACACCAATATTTCGCAGTTAACAATATATTTTATCAACTATCAAGAAAGAGGTCCTCATACACTAAGAAAGTTGTCATTTCCAAACCCAATTCACTTGCTTTCACAACACACAATATGGTGGCCATTTCTAACCTATAATTGTCTTTATAAAAGAAAGATCACAGTATATTTAGCTTCCAAATTTACAAATTTATATGGGTGTGTTTAAGTCACATTATTTTGGAAGAATGTATTCTGGAATAGTAAATTGATGGAGAATGCATGGTTGAAAAATAAGGAAAAGTTATTGATGTGATGGAAAATATTATTTTATTGAAGAATCTGCGGTTGAAAATGAGTAGAAAAATGAAAATTGTAATGTATATCAAACATGGGCATATATATATAGTAATCATAAACACATAAGTCATATGTCCAACAAGACAAGGCTAACGAAAATGTGAATTATACTTACAGAAAAACTTCTTCCCAATGGCGTATCAAGAAAATCACTAAACTGCCTCCTGTACTGCAAAGACAACAACAGAACTATATTACTAACTAAAATCTCAACTTCAAAATGAACATCAATTTCGTGCAAGTTATTTACGCCAAAAATATACTCAATTTCAGAAACATCATCTTTTTAAGATTGTAATGAAATTTAAAATATGGCTGCTAGCATTAACAGACCCTCGGCCAATTTCTACTAAAATCAAGAGAGAAAGTCCGCCATCGCTGCGTAATTCCGAACTCGCGGTCGAGTTCACGGGCACGGCCTGCTGCAGAATTTGTCACCTCCGAGAATCTATCCGAGACAGCATACCTCCTGTTAATACGCTCAGCTGTCTTCTTGCTCTCGTACACGAGCTGCTCAAACCCATCATTAGCACTCCTCCACACGTCTCTCCAGGCCTCGCCGGAGGTCACACGCTTGGTGAACCCATCAAAGTCGCTGCGCCTGAAGGCCCGAATACAATCCGCGTGGCGAATAGGAACGAAATTAGGTTTAAGGGTTTTGCGATAGTGATGGAAGCGTTGAGTTTTTGAGGGTATTAAAGGGTGCCACGGCAGGCTCGACGCCATGACCACAAACAGGGGGGGACGCGGGTTAGCTAAAGCCAAAAGGAAGATGATGAATTATGTGGAAGGCTAGAGAAGATGGTCTAAAGATGAAGAAATTCTAATTTGGCCCCTACTTGAGTTAAGCTTTGGCAAAGTTACCCTAATTAATTTCTCTCAAAAATAACAAAATATAAATGAGTAAAATCTATCAATAATCAATAGATAATAGGAATATAGGCTAATGGTATTCCTCATTGAACTTTCACTAAACTTTAGTTTAATTTCGAATTTTATCACTCTTTCACGAGTTAAATATTAAATTGGCCATTGAACTTTGCACCATATTCCGATTTACATATTAAACTTAATCAATTATCTCATTGGCCATTGAATTTTGCTCCGTCCGACTCCATTGGCCACTTGATGAAATCCGTTAGTAGACTTACCTATGTGGATCATGAAAATATGATGTGGCACATTAAATGTCAAATCATGTATCATGTCAATGCCAAGTCAGCAAGAACCCATCACGCCTTTTACTTTAGAGACAAATTAAAACTTAAAATCTAGAAGTTCTTTCCCAAACTTGTCTTCTTTCTCCATCGTCCTCCATCAGAAATCCATTAACTCAGACAAATTGATCCAAACTCCAAATCTTGCATGCCCCAAGCTAGTTTCAAACCCTAAACCCCCAATTGATACTACCCTACTGTGTAAGGCCCCACGTTGAACCGAGGAAGGTGTGCACATGGATGGACCTCTTGATCTTGAAGGAGTTTTAAATGTTAGCAGTTGGGGTTGTCTTAATTTGAACTTCACAATTACAGCCCCCGGAAGAGGAACATGAAATGAGGTTTTGAATATGATTTTCTTATAGTTTTATGTTGTAGTTTTGGGAGCTGAATCTAAAACGTACATTAGCATGATCTGATAATCCTGTTTTAAAGTTGAGTGATTGGTGTCAACTAGTCTCTTTGCATAAATTATTAGTTTACGTCCTTACCTATTTCTCAATGCAATGTTATTACTATGTAAGGGTAAAGTGGTTGCTGCCGAAGGAAAGGGTACATCTTCAGCAACGAACATCGCACAAAAGACTTCTTTCCATTTCATGCCTACACCCATGGTTGAGCACAAAGCAAGAGCGGATCATGTTGTTGGAATCTTGTTATCGTTGTTCAAAAGAAAAAGAAAAAAAAAACAAAACAATGAATTGAGATTGTGGATGGAAGATGGAAGATTTGAAAAGATGAAAGAAAATCGCGGTTGGTGCCTTCAAAATGGTCAATGTGATCGCATAGACCTTCAAGGCATGCGATCGCATAGACCTATTCAGGAAATAAATGGGCAAAGGTCACATAGTTATAGCCTATGCGGTCGCATAGTAGAGAATTTTGACCGTAAGACTCAAATTTCTGGTGATTTTCTTGTTAAATGATACACCTTTTCACCATGTTTGGAACTATTTCGTGTAGGGATGATTGAGTACTATAAATATAAGTTAATTATCATTCCAAAAGATGATTTTTTTAAATTTTTTGAATCATCCCAAAATTCTGGCCATATTATTGTTCTTTACATAATCAAATTAATACCATTTCACTTGTTCATTTTTTGAAGAATCACTTAGGCTTTTGGTATTCTCATTTCTAGTCTTCAGATCCTATAAACTATTTATCATTTAATCCTCAAAAGCATTGGTGGAGGAGGAAAATATCGTTTGAGGACAACGATACAAACATCGTGATCAAGTCTTGTTTCTATTTCTTTATTCATCTTCTTTTCTTTGTTGTTTCCATTTTGTGATATTCTCCATATTTTGGATAACATTCTCAAACGATATTCCATATTTTTAGTGATGGAAACGGAGTCTCACTTGCTACTATCAAGATGATGAATCAAGACTTGGTACGATTGGATAGATTCGACGATGTAAACTTTACTAGGGGGCAAGACAAACTGAAATTCCTCCTACGGCATTAAAAAATCTTTATGTTCTTGATCCAAAGTTGGAGCCTATTCCCGATGAAAACTAAGAAGACACTGATGAAATTCGTGCTGGAAGAAATAAACGAGAAGAGGATGAATTGATATGTCGTGGCCACATTCTAAATGCGTTATCGGATCGCTTGTATGACCTCTACACCAACACTACTTCGGTAAAAGAAATCTGGAACGCACTTGAAAGTAAATATAAGGCCAAAAAAGAAGGTACAAAAAAATTCATAATTTCTAAATATTTTGATTAATTTTTTGGATAACATTCCATTGTTGCCTCAAGTTTAGGAGTTGCAAGTTATAGTCAACAAACTAAAAGCGGTGAAGATCGAACTTCCTGAAACTTTTCAAGTGGGAGCAATTATTGCTAAGTTCCGGGGTCTTGGAAAGGTTAAAGGAAGAAGATTTTTCACAATGTTGAAGACTTCTCTTTGAACAAATACAAAAATACTTTCGTATAGAAGAAGAATCAAGGACAAGAGATAAGACCGAAAGCTCTTATGATGGCTCTTCGAAAGTCAATGTCGTGGATAATGTTGACAATTCTAATAAATATAAGAAGAAAGGAAAACCTCTTGGTCCTAAAAAGGATTGAGGGAAGTTCAAGAATAAGTCCAAGGGACCTTGCTACGTTTGTGAAAAGCCAGGACACTATGCTAGAGATTGCAGACATAGAAATCAACCAAAGAGGAAAGGACAAGTGAATTCCATTAATGAAATTATCGTTAAGGTGAGCAAAATCAATGCAGTTCAAGGGAAAGTTTTGGGATGGTAGTACGACACCTACGCAACCATCCATGTTTGTTATGATAAGTCATTATTTAAAACTTATCATGACATTCAAGATGGTCAAGAAATTCAAATGGGAGATGAAGGAAGATCAAAAGTGATTGGCAAAGGCAACGTGGAAATCATTTTCACTTCGGAAAAGAAGATAACTTTGACCAATGTCATTCATGTACCTTAAATGAATAGGAACTTAGCAAGTGGAGTTTTGTTGGGAAAACCTGAAATAAAAACTATTTTTGAATCTGAAAAACTTGTACTTACTCATAACGGGTATTTTGTTGGAAAATGATATTCTACTGATGGAATGGTCAAATTATGTACTATAGAGGATAATTCTAATAAAAACAAGTCATTTGCTTATGTTGTTGATTCTTTTAATTTATGACATGGTAGATTAGCACATATAGGAGTTAGTACCATGAAAAGAATGATTAAATGTGATATGATACAATGTGATATTAATAATTAAGAAATGTGTAACTTGTATTAAATCTAAAATGATTAAAAAGTCATCTCATAGTGTAGTAAGATCAACATGCTTACTTGAAATTATTCATTCTGATATATGCAAGTTGAATGGCATGCTTACTAGAGGTGGTGTCGGATTTTATGGAATATTTAGTGGCTGATTATTAGGAGGATTGTATGGAATATTTAGTGATTGATTATTAGGAGTAAATATGATGTAAATTAGTAAGAGCTATAGTTGTGGGTTGTTACCATATTTTGTTGGGTAGTTTCTTGTTTTTTCTCCTAGAATAGTCTATACATGGGCTGTACTATTTACACTGAAATATATGAATTACTTTTCTGATTATTTCTCTAAATTACAACATGGTATCAAAGCTTAAATTAGGTCTCTTGGGTTTCAGTTTTTTTAGCTTTCATTACTGAGCATTTTTGGTAGGTTTACTGCTGCCTTCATTGTTTCGTTTTTCTTTATCACAGCGCTCATTCATCATTGCGGGTTTCTTCTGTTCATTTGAACGTGTTTTTGTCATGTCTATTATGAAAGCCATTTCCTCACATGTTAATGATCGATCAAAGGAAGTCAACTCGATGAACATGACTGGAGATCTATAAAATATTCGCACTACAAACAGACTAAATGAGAAAAACTATCTCAAATAGTTTCGATTTGTTAGAACATACCTGAAGGGCAAAGGAAGGCTCGATCACATTCTCGGAACCGGACCTAAAGAGGAAAATCCAACTTTTCAAGCATGGGATGAAGCTAACTCAATGATCATGTCATGGCTGTGGGACTCGATGGATCCAGTCATTAGTGATGCTTGCATGTTCCTGACAATGGCAAAAGAGATACGAGATTCTATTAGTAGAACCTACTATAAAGCTCATGATGCAGCCTAAGTGTACAAGATTAAGATAAAAACCAGTGCAATCAAACAAGGGGCCAAAACTATGACAAAATATGCCAATATTCTAAAAAATCTATGGCAATAGTTGGATCACTATCGGGTGTTCAAGATAAAATGCCCAGAAGATACGGCCATTTAGAAGAATTTTGTAGAAAAGGATCGGGTCTATGATTTTTTTGCGGGACTCAATCCTGAATTTGATCATGTTAGAGTTCAAATATTCAGTAAGGAAGAAACACCTTCATTGGAGGAGACTATTCCTTTAATTCTGGCGGAAGAAAGTAGACAGGGTGTGATGTTGGAGCCATAAGCAATAGAGGGATCAGCTTTGGTAACTAAAACTGAACTTAAGAACCAAGAAAGGGGAAAGACATGGAGATTAGCTTTGGTGACTAAAACTGAACTTCAGAACCAAGAAAGAGGAAAACAGAATTGGCCAGCTTGCTAGGGAGAGAGATAATAAAAACAACTAGTGGAAAGACAGCAAAGATAATATTTGGTGGTGCACTTTCTGTAAGAAGTCTGGGCATAAGAAGGAACGTTGTAGAAAGTTACACGACAAACCATTAACCTCAAGCCGAGAGTGGGAAAACCATGGAGATCAACCCAGATTCCATGCACATCTGACCAAGCAACTAGATAAAATTGAAGGGTGGGAGAAAGGTGGATTCAATAGTGAGAAAGTTGCTAAAATTTGAAGTTTGTTAGGATCACTCAAGAAACCATCTGGGATGTGTTCGTTAGTTTTCTCGAGTAAGCCTCCATTTTCATTTGGGTTGCATACCTCAGATAAAGGTTTTGTCAACTCTTGGATAATAGACTCAGGAACCACTGATCACATGACCCACACCTCACAACATTTTAGCACCTATACTCCTTGTCAGAATAACAGAAAGATTGTTGTAGCAAATGGCCCCCTAGCTACGGTTGCAGGAATTGGTGATATCTATGTAACATCCTTACTCATCCTTAGATACGTTCTTCACTTACCAAAATTATTAGCAAGTCTTGTCTCCATTCAAAAGCTTACAAAAGTTCTCAAATGTTATGGAATTTTTTATCCATCTTACTGTATTTTTCAGGACCAATGTTTGAGGATGAAGATTGGACTTGCTAAGGAAAGGAATGGACTTTACTATCTTGCAACATCAAATGCATCGGAGAAGGTCATGAATAAAGTGTCCTCATCATTTCTTAGTTTCTCTAATAAAGATACTTCTTGGCTTCACCATTTCCGCCTTGGTCATCCGTCTTTAAGAGTCTTAAATAAAAATTTTCCCGCTTTGTTTAAAGGTTTGGATTTTTTCATTGTGATTTTTGTGAGTTTGCAAAACATACTCGCGTGTCCTTTTCTACTAGAAATAAAAGAAGTTCTCATCCATTTGATTGACATCTGGGGACCATCCACAATTCCCAAAATTTCAAGATCTCGTTGGTTTGTTTCCCTAATTGATGATTGTACTAAGGTTACATGGATATTCCTACTTAAGCAAAAATCTAATGTGAGTGTTATTATTCCTAATTTTCATTCCATGGTTCAAAACCAATTTGGGTTCAAAATTAAAAGCTTTAGATTAGACAATGCAAGGGATTATTTCAATGAATGTTTGTCGCCGTATTTTCAAAAGGAGGGGATTATTCATGAATCATCTATGTCAATACACCACAACAAAATAGGGCAGCCGAGAGAAAAAATAGTCATTTACTTAATATGACCCGGGCACTATTATTTCATGGAAATGTTCCAAAATCATATTGGGGAGAAGCTGTCATAATTGCCACTTACATGATCAATAGGCCACCTTCCCGATTGTTAAGACCATAAAACTCCTATAGAAATTCTCAATCAATTTTATTTGCATTTTAGAACATCAAATGGCCTTCTACCTAGAGTTTTTGGTTGTACCTACTTTGTCCACATTCATAGCCCAAATAGAGGAAAATTAGACCCTAAAGCAATTAAGTGTGTGTTTCTCGGCTACTCATCCACACAAAAGGGTACAAATGTTAACATCCATCCTCCAAAAAATATTATATCTCTGTAAATGTCACCTTTGTTGAACATAAACCATTCTTCTCAGAGTCGTATCTTCAGAGGAAGAAGTCACTTATAGAAGATAGCAAATTTGACTCACTTGGTCCTCTTGATCTACATGTACACACTCACAAACAGTCCACCACTAGTCAAGACTCTACTCCACCTTCAAATGAACCCGTGGCTATACCAGTCTCCACCCATCCTTATGACTCTATGAGAATTTCTCAAGTTTACTCAAGGAACCCAACAAGAAAATAAGTCATTCTAAACTTGAAACAAGTCCAAGATACCACCTCAAGCCCTGCTAATGAACGCACGGTAAGTTCTGATAATCCTTTGCCTATACATTCTAACAATGACTCTGATGTTCCTATTGCTGTTAGAAAATGTACCAGACAATGTGTAAAGCAACCGATATATCCACTATCCCACTATGTATCACTTAATCATTTTTCGCCACTCCAGAGGAATTTTATTTTCAGTCTAAACACTATCTCGGTTCTCAAAAATTTATCTAAAGCACTATCAAAAGAAGAATGAAGGAATGCTATGAGAGAATAGATGGATGCACTAGAGAGAAACAAGACCTGGGAAATTGTCGACAAGCTAAAAGGAAAAAACGTAGTCGGTTGTAAATGGGTTTATACTGTGAAATACAAAGCTAATGGCTCGCTTAAGAGATATAAAGAAAGGCTGGTGGCTTAAGGATATACTCAGACATACGGAGTAGATTATCAAGAGACATTTGCCCCAGTAGCGGATGAACACAGTCAAAATATTGTTATCTCTAGCAGCTCACTTTAATTGGCAACTTCAACAATATGATGTGAAGAATACGTTTTTACATGGGGGCTTAGAAGAAGAGATCTACATGAGCATTCCACCGGGTTTTGGAGGGAAAAAAATAGGTGATAAGGCGTGTAGACTAAGGAAGGCTCTATGGGCTTAAACAATCACCTAGAGCATGATTTGGAAGGTTTGCTAGAGTGATGAAGGCAACCGAATATAAACAAAGTCAAGGAGATCATACTCTTTTCATTAAACATTCGGTCTTGGAGGGAATGACAACCCTCTTGGTGTACGTAAATGATATTATTGTCACCGATGATGATGTGAGAGAGCAACAAAACTTGAAACAGTGCTTAAATAAAGAATTTGAAATAAAAGAGATTGGGAGGCCGAAGTACTTCCATGGAATTGAAGTTTCATACTCAAGACAAGGAATTTTTATCTCACAACAGAAATATGTAACTGGTCTTTTGAAGGAAACATGAAAATCGGGATGTAAATCGGTAGCTACTCCTATTGAAACAAAGGAAGAACCAACAGTTCATAGAGAGATGTATCAAAAGTTAGTAGGGAAACTCATTTATCTTGCTCATACTCAGCCAGACATAGCCAATTCAATCAGCTTGATTAGTCAGTTTATGCATGATTCGAGGGAATCTCATCTACAAGCTACTTACCGTATACTACTCTACTTGAAGGAGAGTCCAGGAAAAGGAGTTTTATTCAGTTTAAATAATGAACTCACACTAGAGGCATACACAAATGCAGACTATGCGGGATCTATAGTAGACAGAAGATCAACAACTGGCTATTGCACGTTTCTATGTGGTAACTTAGTGACATGGAGGAGCAAGAAGCAGAATGTAGTAGCAAGGTCAAGTACAGAATCTGAATTCAGGGCTATGGCTCAGGGACTATGTGAATTGTTGTGGTTAAAGATTATTATGGATGATCTGAAAATCAAGTGGAGATGACCTATGAAATTATATTGTGACAATAAACCCGCAATTAACATTATCATAATCCGGTACAACATGACAGGACTAAACATATCGAGATTGATAGACACTTTATTAAGGAGAAGTTGGAAGAATAACTAGTATATATGTCTTATGTGCCTTCAAGGAGTCAATTGGCAAACGTTTTAACTAAGGGGCTGAATAGTGCTGGGTTCCATGGAATTATTCCAAGCTGGAAATGGAAGATATTTATTCACCAGCTTGAGGGGGAATGTTGGATTATATGGAATATTTAGTGGCTGATTATTAGGAGGATTGTATAGAATATTTAGTAGTTGATTATTAGGAGTAAATATGATGTAAATTAGTAAGAGCTATATCTATGGGTTGTTACCATATATTGCTGGGTAGTTTCCTATTTCTACTCCTATAATAGTCTATATATAAGGTGTATTATTTACACTGAAATATATGAATTATTTTTCCGATTATTTCTCTAAGTTACAACATGTGGTAATAAATATCTTATTACATTTATTGATAATTGTTCTAAATATACATATGTGTATTTGTTAAAATATAAAGGTGAAGCTTTTAGTATTTTTAAGACTTACAAAACTGAAGTTAAAAATCAATTAGGAATGAAACTTAAAACTTTAAGTGATAGAGGTGGAGAATACTTCTCTAATGAATTCAATTTGTTTTGTGAACAAAACGTCGTAATACATCATGTTCTCACCACGAACACCTGAACAAAATAGTTTAGCTGAAAGAAAGAATAGGACATTCTTAGAGATGGAAAATGTTATGTTATTGAATTCTGGATTACCATGTGCTTGTTATATAATAAATAGGATTCCTTTGAAGAAGAATAAGGTTTCTCCATGTGAAATTTGAAAAGGTAGAAAACCTAATGTCAATTATTTTAAAGTGTTGGGGTGTCTTGCTTACTATAAGAATATGGATCCTAAGATAACTAAATTAGGCCCTAGAGGTATTAAGTGTGCCTTTGTGGGATATTCTTCAAATAACAAGGCATATAGGTTATTAAACCTAGAAACGAATGTTATAATAGAATTAAGGGATGTGGAGTTCTTTGAGAATGTATTGGCAACAAGAAATTCTCAAAATGAAACTTATGTAGACATTCCAACTTCTAGAGAATCACAAGGAAAATCGGTGCTTAAATACAAGATAAATGAATGTATTACGACTAGCGTTTCGAAATAAATGCTTCAATTGACATCGAAAAGATAAATGTACGCCAATTTTCAACATACACCAAACATAATTTACATCGAATTACATAATATGAAAAATACAAACTAGTCCTTTCTCTCATTATATAGTTGGAATACATTCACGTGTCTCTTCCCTTTCCTTTCCTCTTCTCTTGACCATTTTTCCTTGCGGATATTATTGATGTACATTTTATCCTATATGAGCACTTGTTCCTAAATGTCCATGATATCCGCCCTGAGGATAACCAGTCACTTATCAACAGAACTATATATAATTCATGATCCATGAAAATTGCATAAACCAGAGGTTATAAACTGATTAGGAACTAGAATGTAGAAAAGATCAGTGTGGCTATTCTTGCTTTAAACTAATAAAAATGAGAAGTCAAGCATATGATGGTGCTAGTAATATGCGGGGCGTTTGGAATGGACTTCATGCGTTATTTCTTAGAGATTGTCCGTATGCGTATTATGCCCACAGTTTTGCTAATCGATTACAATTGGTATTAGTTTATGCAGCTAAAGAAGTTGATGTTTTTTTTTCTCATTTGGACAATATTATCAACATTATCACTTTTTCTTCTAAGCGTATTACAGAGTTACAATATGCTCAAAGAAATGAAATTGAGGATATGTTAGTTATTGGGGTGCATGAGTAGAGAAGAGGAGCAAATCAAGTGGGTACTTTACAACTATGAGGAGCAACTCGTTGGAGTACTCAATATGACTATGTAAAGAGCTTGATAAATATATACAATGCAACTTGTAAGGTGTTTAACAGTCTTAATGTCCATTGTCTAAATGGAAGAACTAGGGGCGAAGTTCGTGGCACATACAAACATATGAAAAAAATATTATTGTGTGTTCAGTTTGCATTGAATGCATAGCATCATGAGAATAGTCAATGTTCTTTGTCAGGCCTTCAAAGGAAATCTCAAGATATCTTCACTGCTATGAGATTTGTTTCTACTATAACGAAACTTCTTAAAAAATTGAAAGATGATCATTGGAAATAATTTCTTTAGGAAGTGAAAAGTTTTTTCTCAAAACATGATATTAAGATACCCCACCTAGAAAGTTTGTATATGGGATCATTGTTGTTCTCGTGATCAAATTACAACGGAGCATCATTATCACTTTTGATGTTTTCAATGGAGCAATAGATTTCGTACCGATGGAATTAAATACAAGATTTAATGATACATCAGTTGAATTTCTCATGCTTAGTGCAGCTTTGGGTCCTAGAGATTCGTTTAAATCATTTAACACTCAAGATATTTGTACACTTGCAAAAGAAATTCTATTTTGGAGATTTTTCAAAATAAGATATTCGTACTTATGGTATATGAGTTGCGACACTATGAGCTAGCTATGAAGAGTGAATTTCGATTTCAAGTATCTACACTTGTTGAGTTATGCTGACAGTTGACTAAGAGTAGAAGATCGGAGACTCATATTATGATTACTAGATTGATTCGTCTTGTATTCACTTTACCTATTTCTACCGTGACTAGTGGGCAAGCATTTTCAACAATGGAACATGTGAAGATGGATCGTTGTAAAAGAATGGACTTTCTTTGCTGATTGCTGATTATATATATTGTAGATGAATTTTATGTTTCAAAACCGCGTCGAGAACAACTTCAAGTTAAATGAATTTGACTATAATGTTATATATAAATTTATTATATTGACTTTTAAATTTTAGCCCTTGCGTCCAAAATTCCTGGATTTGTCCCTCGTCTTATAGGTATCTCTTCTTATTGTTATAATAATTAAATATACATTAAAAGAAACATTACTGTCTAAAAGAAGTTTGGCTTGGTTTCCTGCGTAGCATTTTCCCCTTATCCTTTGAAACCTCAGAAATTGATGTAGTTGCAGTAAGCATTTTGCTGTTTGGTTTCAGGGTTTTGAAGCTTACCTTGGACTGAAGTTGTTTAAAATTGCACTTGCTGGATTTAGTTTTGAATGGCAGGTAAGAAAACTGAGTCAACGCACATTTTTATGAACGTCTTTCAAATTCATTCCTTTATTTCGCAACTTGCAAGTTTAGTTCAATGTCTGATTGCAAACTCTCAAGTGACATGTTCCATTTCAGGTGCAGACACTGGCAACAAAATCTCGGGTTAAAGCAAGGATGAAATGAAGAAACAGGCAAGATGCGGATGAGTGACCCAATGGAGAGAGTTTGTAATTGGATTATTGATAGATAAGCTCATATTTTCACTGAGGTTGAAATAATTAGATGTGGATTCAGCTACATTGTGTTACGCAGTTTTCCTTTCACGGAAGTTCTTGAACTTTTTTCCTGTAGACTGTTTTCTGATAGCAACTTTGAATTATAAGATTTAATCGAGCTCCTTGTACTAGAATTTAATAATACATCCTGTGTTGTACATAGATTTTGTGGTGACTGAAGCACTTTCAATTAGTGTTGTACATAGATTTTGATATCGAGTTTCAAGCCCAAGGTTGATCCACGAGCATTACAATATCCTTCAATGATCATCTTCGAGCTACATCATCATTTAACAGGAATTATGAATCCTCGATTCATTCATCATTTATTCAAAAGAAAAAAGGTAGTTGAACAAAATTATGAATCCTAGACTAGTAAGAAGCCCACGACGAGTGTGTTGGGGTGGTTTCAGGGAGAAGGTTAGCGACTGAACTAGACTCGAATAGTCTGAGCTTCTCAAGGAGTCTCTTTATCAACATACCAGCAGCATATGAAACACCCGAAACCATAAACCCCAAAATAACGTAGGGTACGACTGTTTTGAAGTACGACATTTGGGGTCTTTGACAGTGCACCTTTCCAATGGCTAGCATAACAATGCATATAAGAGATGCAGCTGCAACTGCTAAAAGCTTGAATTCTTTGTCCTCACTCTTGAGAAACGAGAAACCATAGGTCAGCGGAGGCACTAAACCGAATATGAAATATGACAATAGTGCAACAACTGCATGAAGCACGAAATTCTCTCTTCGACCCAAGAGTTCTTTGTAACGATCTCCGTGCTCAGTTATCTGATTGGAGACTTGCTCTACGCAGTTGCTCTTTAGGTCCCAAAGCTGTTCATTTCACATATAAACATAAGATGCATGTTAGCACTAACCATACAATAAGACAAGATTTTGCTTATTTTTCTCCTATACTCTCGTGCACTATCGGATCCACCTTGCTAGACATAACATAAGAGCGGGGCAGGGTAGAGATAGCAATTTTGTTGGTATGGGTCTAATTGGGTAATGTGTAGATGGGTGATAGGCTAACCAAATTACAACTTACATTGTGAAAAAGGATGAGAAATCCGCCGATCAGATTAGCCAATCCCAGAGCTATAACATTCACTGCAGACATGAAGAAAGGTCGACCAGAAACATAGTCGCGGTTAAGATTGGATAAGTCAACAGGAATAATTAAGGAAATCATGTAAAATTTTGCAAGTTTATTATACTTTGCGCAATACTGTTGAATTATTGGGTACCAAATATGTTGTGAGAGAACAAATTACTTAGCTTGTTCCACCAGTCGATGAAAAGGTACACTTACATGTGGCAGTATCAGCCCCGGCTGCAGATGACACAATGCTTAGACTAGTAATTGACTCGGCCAGTCCACCATATACTATGCTCTTAATCACTTCAATTGCAAAAGCTTTTCTTGTTTCAGTTTCACGATCAACGACAAAAATTTGAGTCCCCGAATGCAGTGTACTTCCTGTTGCTGCAGAAAGGACTATATCTTGTGTACTTTGGGAAGCAGTTGCTTCTACTGGTGGTGCATCTATAGTGAATACTGTATGTAAGCCTGCATCAAATTTTACGACAAAACATGATAGATAAATGTGAGACCAATGAATATTGTTTTTCAAAACTATGAGGATGAACTATTAATTAATTGAGCAGACAACAATATATCGATATAGACAGGAAGTTATTTTACTGGTTTAAGAAGTCCCATAAGAAGAGAGATTTATGCCGGGTTATTTGAGTAAGTTTTCTTGTGCCTCAACCATAGTTTTGACCTAAGAAGATGTTCCGATTTTATGAGTAATTACTGCAAGGTGGGGCAGCCTCAAGGAAAGTGGCTATAATCATACCTTGAAGCCATTCTTGAACGTTCGTTTTCTAAATTTCCACCACTTTGGTATGGCATCATATTTAGGAAGTACTTGTGAGTTGTGAGTATATAGACAATGGTACAAGAGATAGGACGAAATAACTAGTTTTGTAGATGAATTTCATTCACTAACGAAAAGTAAACTAATATGAAGATTTATTACGTACCTCCATCTTTTTCTGCAGCTACATGCTTGATGTCTTTTGCAATATCAACTGGTCTGCCTTGTATAACAGGAGAATCTTTTACCAATGATATGCTGTTAACTTTATGTGACTCTCCCATATGGACTTCCAATTTGGTTGTAGTGATAATATGCTCAGAAACTTCGGTGGGATAGGCTCCACCTGTCAATTGAAGGCAACATAATCCGTCTATAAATTATCTGTGTCTAAAAACAAGGATGATAAGAGTGCGTAAAAATAAAGCCAGTCAGTAGATTAAGATAGAAACCTTAACTTTCCTGATGCCAGTATGATATGCAAGTCACACAGTAAATGAGATGGTAATATTCTTGCATTTTAGACATGGATGAATTATCTGATGAGAGAATACTCGAAAAAAAAAAAGCTATATTAACACCGAGTTATCGAAATATGGTACATGTCTCATCAAGTAGTTGTCAAAGATGAAGGTAAAGGAATATATTTTGCCTGTAATCTGTGCACGTCAATTACTTGTATTAAATCTACAAAGCAACAAAGAGTAACTCTTGCAGTATTGTTCTTTGAATACAATGTGCAATTGGGAGTATCACATTAGAGAACTGACAAGAAGACTAATCATATACCATTTTCACTACTTGTGAAATTTGTATTTTTTGTTTCAACTACAGATCCAGTCAGAAATGCAGCTCCAACATGTTTCTCAAAATCATGTGGATTATCTACCGATGTGTTCATTTTGCTATCCGTGTCTGATTCTGTAAGCCCTGAAACTTTTGTTGTCGACGACAAGACAGAATCCTCATCTGCAGATGAACCATTGATTATGCATCGATTACTCGAATGAAAATGAAATGTAGACGTAATTTTATAGGTTTGTTTTCAAATGTTATAACCAAAATCTTTGTGCTGGGGAAAACTAAAATTAGGGAATGAAAAATTCATTTCGCAATGCCTCTAGGATTTTGAAAGGAAAAGGAGTCTTTTATAAATTTTGAAAGGGCTGGATAGAACTATCTACCTGCACTTCCTTTTTCTGTTATCAAATTGGCCATTTGGTTATTCTCTGATTTCTCAATAGTCATTGATTCCTCAGTTGAAGAAATCAGTAATTTTAATCCATCATTTGGAGAAAATAAGGTACGATTCTCAACAGATTCTCCATTAGTGGCATGTGTCCCGTCAGGAGTTCTTGTTACTGATAGATCTCTTTCACAGTTGGCTTGAACTTCCTTGGATAACTTCGATTGTTTCAATTGATCAATGGTCAATACTTCCAAGTGTTTAACTGTAGAATCTGTTACACCAGAGCACAAGGGTTTTAAAGAAGATGTGCAGGCAACTGTCAGGTCACAGTCCCACTCAAACTAAAGAAATGTCTTTATATAAAGAAGACACAACATGAAATAAAAATGCATCAAGAAAAAGGTGACATGGGAGGAGAAAAACAAATCTTGAAAATATGATCGGTAATAACATTGGAAAACAGGTTCTGCATACTTTCTCAAGGCTTCAAAATTTGCATTTTATGAGATCTTATTTCAGTTTCGAAAGAAATGGTAGAATGTGGTACCTATACCTTTCTTCTGCGGCATTGCAAAATTATCTCCTGCACCAATTACACCCATTACAGGTCCTTGCTTTGGAGAAGATACAATCTTAGTGTTACCTTCCACAGATTTGTTGGTCTCAGTAGTACCTACACGTTCTTCAGAAACACGAGCTGGTGTAGATGCTTTTTGCGCCAATGAGGATTCACTAGTCTGATCACCCATAAGTCCAACGTCGCCTTTTCCCACTTCTTGTCCAAGACTACTTTCTGCACGACAGCATCTCTCGAGTTCTAAAAACATAGTACTATACAATTCAGATATCTCTTTTCAGAATTTAATTGCATGATTGGTGTGCATATAGACAGGTGGACATTATAATAGCGAGACTTCAGCTTATTTTTCATTCTTATTACTGTTCCTCGCTGTTGAGTCCTCCATGTCAAACAAGCTATACAGCTCAGATGAAGTCATTTCTGTTGGAATTAAATGGATTATTTAACGGGTAGTATTATATACAATTGGAAATCAAATTATTGGCCAAATTTGAGGGACTTTGTAGGTGAGACCCATGTGTAATGCATAGCGTTAAGTTGGCCAAATGATAGGTGCATGAATTGGAATAAATCTCCAAACTGAGCTCCATGAAAAAAGCTTTAAATAAAGCTTTTACCGTGTCTTTAATGAATGGGAATGCCTTGTAAGTATGCACAACTCCCCTAGCTACACCCTAGGTTAGCCTTCTCTAGCCATAAGGGCCCAAGGCTAGCCGTTTCGCACTACTTGCACCCACACCTAGACCCAAGGCCAGCCTGAACTCGTGCACGTCAAAATCGCACTTTTCACTACCCATCTTCAATGAGGAGCCTTAAAGCTTTCCAAAATGGAAACATGGTTCAGTGACAGCGTCTGCATGGCAAGTGAAGGGGTGTGACTGTACAAAATCACTACTCGGGTGTGATGACTGGGCACGACCATTCAATGTAATAGGTGCATATTAGAATGGTCATTGACCATCGTGATAGGGTGCAATCGCCAATCTGGATCACTAAATCGTGTCCCAATCTATAATGGTGTGATATGATAATCCATGTTGATCCATGCCAAGAGTTGTAGCAATTCAAAAAAGACACAAGAAATTCTATAAACAGGACACGCCTAATTCCATTTCATTTATCCCAAACCAATCAGGGTTGATTGATTTCTAAATACTTTTCATTCCTAATTTCTATCCAAATATTTTCGAGTTTCATTAAGGAATTAGTGTTCGAATTTTTCAAGCTTTCAAAGTTCATTGTTATTCCAGTCAAAAGAAGAGAGTCAAAATTCTCGTTTGACCGCCAAGGTTGGTATGGTGTTACACTAACTCTTGGAAGAGGCGTTGATTCTTGGGAAGAAGACGTCCAAATACTCTGTGAGCACCCGTGCAAAGAGAAATCTATCTCAAGGAGATTTTTCAATCATATACCTCATTTCATTTAAATCTAAGTCTATTTCTTCTTTGATTTCCAGTCAAATTTCCAACAACAATTTCGACATCCAAACAATAAATCCCTTTTTTCTCCATTTTTTCTCTATTTTGTTTACCACAAAAGTACATTAGCCAAAAGCCCCTCTCCATTCATATTAGTGAACTTTCCAATCGATAGTTCAATAACCAAGTTTGCCCACACACCCTGCGCACAACATTTCAATCTATGCTCCAGAAATTTCAATTAATTAATAAATGACATATTCTACATTGATATATATTCCAGCTGACCAGCAAAGATTATAAGCAAATACCTTATTCTGTGGATATCCTATAGAATAGGAAACATCAAAACTTCAAATGCACCACAAAAATTTAGTAGCATCTTGATTTAGACAGTTGACTGGGTTACATAGAAATTACCTTGTTCAACTGATGTTTCTGGCCTATTAGATTCCAAAATGGAGGCAAACCAGTTCTTTTTCACACTTGGTTCTTGTACATCCTGAATGTTCTCTTTCACTCTTTTCTCTCCAAATCTACCAAACAGCTTAAATCCATTCCCTGAATACTCAAAAGAAAAATAAACTTTCTGAATGAATTATATGATACTTTATCTTTCACGACAAAGTTTAATTCCAGTAACTGGAAATAAGAAAGGAAAATCGTTTAATAAAGGCTATTAAGAGGAGGAAGAAATAAAGAGCAGTTTAGCATAAGATTTATAGAAATGTGATATATCTGAATCAAGATAAGAGAAAATAAAATGTGAGTCGGCATCTATATACCGCTTCACTCTAAAAAATAAAATTATCTGAATGAGGGCATCTGTGATATCTGATCTAAAAAATATAGCAAATATAAAGATGTGTGTTTTGTACATAGTGCTAGATAGGATTGAGCACGATTAAGGAAGAAAAATAATTTAAAATCTCTTCCATCGTACTGTACAGTTATATCAAGTATCATGCATCAAACATACCCTAAGGTCACCACTCACAGTTTAGTCAACACTGAAAATTCTTACTTGTTGGAATGAAAAAACTGAAGCATGATAAGCATCTGAATATTTCAGGCTCTCTACCACGGTCATTATCATCTGCGTTTGGTGTGGAAGCACCATCAACATCAATATCATCCGTAGGACAAACTTGATCCCGGGTTTCCTGCACGATGCCAGTAACCACCTCGAAGTTGGCCTCACTTTCTAGTTTGTTACGTTTAGCCTCTTCATCGGAAACTCGAATACAGCGTTTTCTTTTACGAAGAATAACCCTTCTAGTGATACAAGAATTGCAATTAGGACAGTATAAGTCATATGTGGTCTGCTTCTGTAATATCCCTTGAACATCTGATTCCGTCACTTTCAGAGTATCCCCAGTAGTCTGGTCAATTTCTGCACTTTCTATCTCTTTTGAAGGCTCACTTTTTTTGCTTAAGTCTCCATATGAAAATTCTGAAGATGGAAGACTTGAAATTGACAAAATATTATCCCCAAGATCTCCTTCATGTTGACTGTATACTGTAGACGTAGAATTATTTTGAGCTACAATTTTCTGTGACGGGATGTCTAATACATCGTGCTGAAGATTTTTCTTGATTTGCTGTTCTCCAGAATAAGTAGAAGTAAACTCAACACCTGAAATCATATGCCAATTAAACCCCTTAGTGCTAAACTTATGGTTAACTGTGAAACTGCAGCAACAAATCTACAATACAATGCAATAATCAATTTGGAAAATTGCATGGCCATCAACTTGAGACAAAGGAAGAGACTGAAAACGATAAGAAAAAGAAAACAAGTCAGAGGAGTAAATTTCCTACATCGATCCTCTATTAGGACATCCAGAAGGTGGTTTTGAACAGCGGAACAACCATACCATTAGCCAGAACCACTCAAGAAACCATAGTCCATCCTTATGAACTAGTGTCTTCTCACAAGCATAAAAGTGACAACAACAAATTAAGTGTTATTTCCAATTAATTTGGATCGAAGACAACGTGAATCCTTTTCTGCTACTCCATTCATAGAAAAGAAAACATCTTTAAATTGAAATACTAGATGCAAAGCATACACATAATTTAAACAAGAAGCTTTTAGAACCATTCTGCCTAATTTCTTTTATGCATAATTTTTCAATTAATGTTAAAAAAAAATAGTAGATTCTACTAATTTCAATTGCTTCTATCAACTGTAATGTCTACTGACCTTCAGTTATCACAATTGAATTGGTTAAAATTTTGTCATTCATCAGCTTATGCAAGTGCCCATTACGGTTCTGAATATGGTCAACATACAAACTTCCACTTTGGTAGGTCCAATAGCAGATTCGACACTTCCATATTCCTTCAATTACAGAAAAGAAAAGTGACTGCAATTATCACAATTGCTAATAGCGCCTAATTCAAACGTAACCAATGAAAGTAACTGTCCAAAAGGTCGACCATGTCGATTGTTATTCTTCACTTACAACTGGGAGAGTACCAGAAGGAACCTCCCCCACCGCCCCCCCACCCCCTTCTTTTTCTCATTTTTATTTAGAGATATGCTAGATACAGATTAATAAGGAAGAAGAATTTCCACAACTCAAATTCAACAACAACCATTATAACAGCAACAGAAAATTAGATTAGCAAAAGAAACCAAGTCCAGTTGCTGATAAATTTTGGGTAAACTACCTGAATCCTTTTCAGCATTGTTGCTAGATCAACTAGAAGATCTAAAGCAACTAGATCCTTATTAACTAAAACAAACCATGTTAAGTTCCACCGACTACTGACTTATTCAACATAGATTGCATCACTCTTATGAATAGAGGCTTAGATTAGATTAGAAAATAATGAAATGCTGGTGGTCTTTCTTATGAAATCAGAAGTTTCCATATTTTGTATTAATCAATACAGAACTTAGCAGTACTAATGTGAAGCACTCTCAGAGAGGGTCGAGCTTAAAACTCGGTCCCATAGTGTTCGGGCAAGGCAATTTCAACCTCTCAGATCTACTCTCTAACTTTATTATAAACTGACAACACTTACCTCAGCCCATATACTTCACTCTCTCTGAACTGTGACTTTATTTCACTAACTACACAACAATTCAAAATTGTTGGTGCTTCTAGTGGAATCTTTCACCATTATTTTACTAGCTCAACTAATTTACGCAAAAGATCCCATAAGAAATTATTGAAAAACCAAAATGATGAAATGCACGGAAGACTACATTCCAAGAAAACTAGTAGAAATTGGAACCTTTCCAAGAAATCACCTTTAGTGAGAAATTAGAGAGCATGGTCTGCTCCCACACTTCAAAATTGCGAATGTCAATTACCCTTCCCAAATCAATTATACACAACATAAAAATAATGGTGTATATACAAAGACAAAATGAACTATTGGGGAAGGTAACCCAAAAAAAGAAAAGAAAGAAAGAGGGGCCCCTTATTATCTCATTTTTCAGACAGGTGGGTCACTTCTTTTCTCCACATCACAGTATTAATTAAATGAAGATTGAGAAACCAATTAAACAGTCCCAAAATGTAAACCAATATTATATTATTAAGATGTTGTACCTTCATCTTTATCATGGTAAACACTGTTGTCTGGTTTTTCCTTCCCAATTTCCTCATCAAGAATCGCATCAAATTCCTCCAGTATTTGCTCATCTTTAACAGTTGACTTACCATTTTCAGCTCCATTTTTAGGCTGAATTCCATGCCCATTATTCTCAGAACTAATGCCCACTTCAATTTCAGTTCTTGATTTCCTTACTTGCAGTGTAGACTCCTCCTCTTTTTCTTCCACCACCTCTTCTTGCCCCCATTTTTGCTCTTCTCCTTCCATTTCTAGCCTTCCCCCACACACCCAGGAAAATGTTAAAAGTAGTTGAAGCAGATAGTAGCCTTATCTACAGAGTAGAGCGTGGTTCCTTCTACTTGTAAAGGAGTATATATTGGTGTGTGGAAAGAGGAATCTAGAGCATCTACTTGGATGCAACAAAATTTGCAATTTGAAAGTGATGTACAAGCGGTGGGTTCCCATTGCTATTTCAAGACAACACTTTTGCGGGGTCTCGGATCTTCAGATGGGATAAATTTGAGATAATAAAATAATAATAATGCTACATGTGCATCATTATTTTCATCATCCTATACGTTTTACCACATGCAATGCATCATTGAGCAATTTAAGTCACACTACTTTCATCCATAATTTTTTCAAAGTCTTATCGATAAAATAAGGATTATGCTATTTGTACATTGATTTTGTATACCATTCTTAACATTTTGCTTTATTGTTAACAAATAAGTGGATAAAAAAATTGTTTTTTCTTTAAACTGACAATTGGATAATGTCATGTAGTAGAATGTAAAGAATGATATAAACAACGATGTACATCAAACACGATAGATAAAAAAAAATTAAACTTTGTTTTCAAATGATTGGATGACATTGATGATTGTCATTTTAACAATCCAATGAACTTCTACTACGTCAACATTCTATGGATATGACATTGCAAGTTTGCAACTATGAATAAGAAGAAAAGAAAATATTAATTATATTGTACTGAAATTTTTGTGGGCTGGCGTGAAAAGTTAGGTAGAAATATTGAAGATAGCAGCGCCGACGTTTATATTTATTATTTTAAAACGGTTGACCTAAAAAAATTTATGACTCTTTAAGAAATTATATTGTCTAGAGATAAATAATTAAATTTTGATTATAGAGCTAAATAATTTAAATATTGATTATATATCCTAGTCCCTAGACGAGGTATGTTGAAATATGGGCCAACTTGATGTTAATTTTTATAGTATATAAGTTTTTTGAAAAGCGATATTTTTGAGAGGTGTACGTACAAAATTATTTTATTTCAAAAATGTATGATTGAAAATGAATTTAAAAAAAAAAAATAATGCTATCAATTTAACATCAATCTAAGTACCAATATATTATAGAGGAAATTACACCAAACCAGATCTTTTCTTTTGCATTTTAAAACTTCAGATTTTTAAGTTTTTTATTCACTTATCAGGTTTTTATAATTTTAATTAATAATGATTTTATAAAATTAAAATAACATATATACCCACCCCACTTTCTACCCATCCCACTACCTACCCCCACAAACTTTATTTTAAATATAACATTCTACCCAAACCCTAAATCATTTTACAACTTCTCCCTCTCTCTC
>CAIGRF010200670.1:0-19317 GCA_903798235.1 Fraxinus ornus | reverse complement strand
AAAAATAAATTGTTAGGTCACACAGTATTTATTGATCACAATTTATTCTTTATTGATCACACACCAATCAATTTATTGGTTACAATCAACAATTCATTAGTGACCACCACCAACACAACACCACCGAAGTGTAAATTTTGGAGCAACAACCATGTGAGGGCCAGTTATTCCTCTAAATTCGTGCAAATACCCTAGCAAGGAAAGTGTATGCAATGTTTTACCAAGCCCCTAAATTGAAGTGACAAAAACAAATATCATTATATGCATTACTGCATTACTCAATGGCAAATGCGAGTCTCTGCTCGTACCATTTCATCAGCAAGTATGCCATTGATGCAATTCAAACCAGCAAGTTGGTAATCCCTCATCTTACCCTGAATACCTGTAAAACAAATACATATTTTATAGTTCCAGCCAAAAAAATTAAATAAAGACTGTCATTACATATGGGGATTAAAGATTACACCCACAAATACAGCAACACAACAGCACCGCACAACTCCATTTCACCACTAAAAAAAAAAAAAAGATCGGATCGTGTAGAGGGGCAGTCGCACTGCACTGCTGAAAAAACAAAAGATTTGGATCTGTGGGCTCTCGTACCGTGCCACTGCTATGAGAAAGCGACGACTGCGACTGCGCCTCTAATGACAGAGTGCCATTTCGTCGGAGTGGAAGATGGAGAAGAAGTTATAGGGAGAGAAGATACGGGTAGAGAGAGAGAGAGAGTAAAAAAAAAAGGTAAATGATTAATTTGATTTTGTAATATAATTAGTAATATTAATTTTTTTTAATTATAACCCGATTTTTGAATAAACAAACTTTGAATCTGATTTTAGAAATTGTATCTTAAAACAAAGGATTGGGTGTAATTTCCTCTAAAAATTTCCTCAACTAGTATAGCCCATGCTTGCTGCCTTCCATCCGCCCTACCTAAGGGTGCTAGAAGTTCCTATCATAATGCATGTCCACTTAATAGGAGATTCACTACAAATATTAGCTTGTTTACTTTCAATATTAATTACTCTTAGCTTGATGTCTTGATTATTAAACTTAACTTTACAATCCTTCCTTAGCCCTGGTTATACTTCTAGATAAATATGTTACCTAATCAATTATGGTTGCAAAATCTTTAAATTAGAGATTAAAAAAGATTTTTTTGGACGAAATTATCTTTTCAATTTGACATCAATTATCATTTAGCTAGGAACGTGACTACAACAATTTTAATTGATTAGAAACGTAAGTGTAACAAATGATAGGTTAAAACTACGTGTCTTACTCATGAAATCTAGAGAACCCTTGATGGAATTTATCCTTAAAAATTTGTGTGGCATCATACTCTTCAATCAAATTAGCCATTATAAAACGCCGACGACAATACCATATGAATTATTTAAATAATTTGGACATGTTTGGGGTGAGTTAAGAGTGGGAAGCGTGGAACCATGTTTTTTGTCCAATCCCAATCTCGATTCTCGGAGAGAGAGAGAGAGCTAGTTATTTTATCATCTCTAAATTGAGGACGTTGTGTCACATCGACCAAAGGTTGGGGATCATTGGTGGAATTTATCATAATTATTCTGCCAAATTAGTTCTCTTTATAAAAGCAATCGAATCCCTCTTAAGAGTTGTTTTCTCTAAGTCTGCACTAGCCCACCAGAACCTTCCCTGATTCAGGAGATTCAGCCTAATCTTCCAGCCAATCCAGTAATATACATTATCCTTAAATTAACAATTCGAAGAACTCATTTCAAGATTGTCTCTTGTTTAATTAATCATAATTGCTGTTGTTTTTCGATCCAATTCAATCCCATATCTTAGTTTTATCTGGTTAATAATAAGAGAGCAATGGAAGGTGGTGGTGCAGCGTCAAATTCAGCTGAGAAGGCATCGGAATCAGCTGCGGCAGCTCATACACCTATTGGATCCGGGAGGTGACCCATGAAGCCGCCCCTTTGCCATTGCCGAAAAAGCTCAACCCGGAAGACCTCTCGAATCAATCGAACAAAACCCACCTGGGTTCCGCCTGGAATGGGGTATTCTTCCGATAAAAAGTATTATCTTATGTTGATAAACGATAAAGGAGGTTTTTCTTTCTTTTTTTTTTTTTTTTTAATGATTATTGCTCATGAATTTTCGTTTTGAACTTTATAAATATTTGTTATTGGCACAAAACAATTGAGCAGTAATGGATAAGTATAGGAAGAAAGAAACTGAAGCTAATTTGATGTTGAATAGTTGAATCATAAGTGTTCAAGAGAGGGAAAGGTTTGATTTTGAAAAATTTAAAAGAAATTGTATTTATTCCTAAATCTGATAAGGATAAAGTTAAAATGCTTGGACCTTATGCATTTGTTGATCGCTTTCTGATACATTTTGATTGCATGGTTGTTCTTTTGATTCAGATTTGTTGTCTACATTGTTTTTAGCTGTGCAACTGATGGTGGTCAAGTGAAGGTTTATCTTCCTTAGAGGATGCAGAATAAACAATGAATATTGGAAGTTGGAAAAATGATAGATGATTTATGTATTCAGTAATCAAATACAATTAAAAAAAAGTGAAGTAGGATTAATGGCTCACTTAGATTAAAGTTCTGTGGATGTCTTGTTTAGTTGTGAGAATTGTGAGGACGAAAAGTCGCAAAACTGTTGAGGATTAAATGCCCCGCTAGAAGGAATAGGTTGACTAGCATAAGAGAAAAAACTATTTATTTCATTTTCTGTGATTATAAAAGAGACGGTGATCCTAAGAAAAATTAACTTCTATCCATTAAGGTGGATGGAAGAGATTAAATTGGCTGCATACCAGGTATCACACCTAATGGGTGGTGATGAACTTCTTGAAAATTAGATATGAAAAATTGAAAGCTTCTCTAGAAGCCTATCCTTCAATTGTCGATTACATTCTGTCCTTACACCTGACCCTAGTGCTACCAGCAGTCTGATCATGATGAAAATGCATGGACACCAAATCACCAAAAATATACTACTTAAGAACTGAGCTTACGAATATCCTCGCTACTCGGTCATTCTAAATAATGACAATGTAATGAGAGGTTACAGAAATAATGAATAAGAACTGGCAATTGTTGCATGTTCGTTGAAAAGATTAGCCCCTCCAGTATAGAGAATCTAACAAATACCGATATAGCACTACTAAGTAAAGGTTGAATAAGAAGAGTGCAAACATATAGATGATCGGAATGTTTATGGTCAGCATAGAAACTATGAAGACCTGTGATTCCATGCATGCTGCTATCGTTGCCTATTATTAGAGCTTTTCAAATAATATGAAATATCCTGTGGTTGATATTTTTAAGCCCCCATTTGGCCCCCATTATCCCAAAAAATTATTTCTCTCTTATTTTTGGCCATACAATCTTTCATAAAATAATATTACATATAAACCAAAAACTATTCCTTATTTTTCAACCACACATTCTTCAAAAGAATACTATTCCAAATATTATAATTTGAAATAATAGGGGCCAAACGGGGGCTAAGGAAACAAATTAACAAAATGGTAAGAGTTATAGAATGTCTTTTAATTAAATTTATACCTAGAACTTTTTTATATTTTTAAATGAGTGTGTTAATTGTTGCTTGATGATAGGTTGATGGTCCTGTGAATTTTGTTATAGTTTAAGCATATAATATGTGAGGTATTCTTGAACAGCTTGTCAATAATGTAATCCAATTTTTATTTCCATAAACTTTGTTTGCTATAACTTGTAGTGGCACTCTTATGAATACTTATGGACTGCATTTAATTATTTTTGTTTCCCTACATTTTTCTTTCAATTGTAATTTGCATGTTTTAATGAAATAGATTGTGGGCTGCTGTGTTAGTTTTAACTTTAGGTTTCATTGACCTAGGGGTAACTAGAATTTTGAGTCTTACACGTGTTTGAAGTCAATATCCATCATACTTAGCTGCCAAGCGCATGTCATTGGCTAAAAGTAAAATTTATGTGTTTCTTATATTATGTTAATAATTGATTTCCATTTTCCTCTTTACAGGCCGGAACATGGGAGGAGAAGAGTTTGAATAAATGGGCAACTGATAGGATTAAGGTTTGAATGCCTATAACTGTTAAATATCTTCTTTAGAGTGTGTTTGGTGCACATTAAAATGAGAAAATGCATTCTTTTGATGTAATGTGATGAGAAATATGTGGTTGAAAAAGAAGGAAAAATTATTGATATGATGGAAAAAATTATTTTATTGAAGAATGTGTAGTTGAAAATGAGTAGAAGAATGAGAATGAAAAAAATAATGTGAGACAAACAGGGTTAGCCGGTCCCAAGCCCGAATAAAAGAGGAGGGTCTATCTTTGTTTTTTTTATCCATTTTCCATTTTAGACTCTTACAAATATATTATACTTGATTATATTATGTTAATAATTGATTTCCATTTTCCTCTTTACAGGCCGGAACATGGGAGGAGAAGAGTTTGAATAAATGGGCAACTGATAGGATTAAGGTTTGAATGCCTATAACTGTTAAATATCTTCTTTAATATTGTTTACTGTGCTCAAATGCGTAGTATAGGAACAATTTTTCTTTTTCACTTTTGTTTCCAGTCATATAAACACTCCTAATGTTGGTGCTGGGGAAATAGTGGTTTAAATGCTTCGGGTGTTAATATGCCGGCATCTTTCAGTCACTCGTTCAAATTGCTTTTGTTTGTATCATTAGTTGGGCACTTAGTTGCCGCCCAAAAAAAAAAAAAAACAGCAAGGACCGTATAATGAATTGAAGCAGAACAAGTGAAGACGAGAAATTAGATTACTATGAGTACCTTGTGACTTACCAAAGCCTGATTTATATAATTTTAGACAAGCTAGATAGAGAAGATAACTTTTCAAATTGGAAAATAAACCCATCTACGATGGAGTTCTGTAAGAGATTCTACAATCAAGAAACACTACCATGAAGCCGAAATCTAACAATGGTGCTGGACTGTACGAATTCTCCATATCAATCAATTATTCTGGCTTGTTCATATTTGCCAGCTAGTGTGCATGTACACACATACCTCGTAATTCGTCTTATATATTAGCATTTGACTCTAGGGCTCAAATTGCAGGAGTTGCTTGTGTCTATGGGTTCCCTGGAGTTCTCTGGTGGCCGAGCTGAAGTATCAGAAGTAACCAAGTGCTCTGGAGATGTGAGTGCTTGTAAAATTGTTATATACCCGAGACAATTTCTTTCCTTTTAAGCTTCTGAAGATTAATTTCCAAGTGAGATGTTTGATGACCACATTTCATGTTTATACTTGACATTGATGAACTTGCATAAACTGACAAATATAAATATCTCATAGTTTCTGTTGTGTTAATAGTTTAGGCAGTTGCTCATTACCACTATTCTGACATTAATTATTTGAATGAAGTTGCAAAAAATTATCGCTGGTGTTAAGCGATAAATGAAGATGTAGTGCCATAAAGGAAGCTTATAAACACCAGAAAGAGAACCGAATTACACGAACTTTGTCTGGACTTGGTATCCTGAATGCACTTTATTGATGGCACCTTTATCATTCAGCAATTCAGGGAAGGTTACATTTCTATATTCTTCCTTAGTAACTGTATTTTCTATCTCAAAGACTTCTTGGTCCACTTCACTAGTTTCTGAAATGAATTAACTCTAAATTTTCTCGATTTTAGGAAATGACACTTGAGAAACGAAGACATGCATGGTGGGGAGTAGTAGTGCATGACTTTCTGTGGACTCAATCATGGCTATTTTAGATATTAATAATGATTTTGTGCATTAATTTGTAAAATCATCAACCTTGTCCAATGTCTTGAAGGTTCCTTTGTATTGCTTCTCATAGTTCAATAATTATCCACTTCATAAAATGTTTTGATCAAAGGTACTAATAAATTGGTATGCTGTGAATCACGAGTTGATGTCCAGTAATATCTATAATAAATATTATACTTGCAGCCAAATGAGCGCATGTTTGGCAAAGCTTAAATTTATAACTTAAATTGGTTAAACATACTTTTTATCCACATATTTCGGAAGATCCATAACTAATACTCTTTTATTATCTAAACATTCAGTAAGATCAACAACTTATAATCACTTAAAAGTACTCGCAAGCATGCTCTCCATAAGGTGAAGATGCTCATAATTGTGAACACTTGTTTATTTGTTAGAACCAAGAAAAACATGGAAGGATGAGTTTTTTGTTTGATTTTCTCCAATAACATTGAAAGAGAGAGAGGAATCTGCTTGAGGAAAATTTCTTTATTGTGCTAACCTTCTCGTTTAAAATAAGCTAGACTCTTGAATATTCAACATGTCAAGGAAATGCCGAAATGGGCACCAATCATTTTTGGGTAAAAAACAAGGGGTGTCTAACTTAAGCAATTACCAATGGAGGTGCATAACCATTGCCTAAATTCCACCAACCCACGTTATTCCTTAAGCCTATATAAATCCCTTTGCTTTCATTTGTATGGTATCCCAAAAATTAGAAAATTAAAGAGAGTTTGAGAGAAAAGCTTGTGAAGAAAAATTCTTGGGTGTGAGTTCTGAATGTTGTAAACACTTTATATTTTCTTCCCTAAGTAAAACGATCTGCAGCAGGTCTGGAGACGTAGGCACAATGGGCCGAACTCCGTTATCAAATTTGTGTGTTATTTTCGTTGTTATTTCGCATCCTCACTAATCTGGTTCATAGGGAAATTTGCTTAATTTCCCAACACAACACACTTGCACTATAGATTCTGAGTAGATACTGTTATTTTCTCTCGAATCATAGTAATATGACTGGGCATTTTAAGGTTATGAGCTCAATTACCATTCCTTGCTTCAGCAATAATTTTTTAAAAGACTTTCAGGCATTCTTGGTCACTGTACGAAACAAAAAACGAGTTGGCTACACCTATGAGCTGACACTAAAAGTGAAAGGTAAACTCTTCTTTTCTTTTTCGTCAATCGTCATTATGGAACAGTCTCTATTTACTCTGTTTCTTTTTTCCATATTTCTGTTTTGCACCTAAACTACTAAATAATAAATTAATGGACATCAGGGGAATGGCTTGTTGGAGGGGAGAAGAAGAAGGTCAAAGGCCACATAGATGTATTCGAGTTCTCCTTGGGCGAACTGGATGATTTGCAGGTATATTGCATATAAAATGCTAGAACCTGTCGAAGTGAAATTAAAAACTTGACTTAGCGCTCGTTTGGGTGTGCTTAAAAATTAAGATATCTAAGTCCCCTTTTTGTTAAGCGAACATGTTTGGAAACTCACTCATTTATTAGCAAAATCAATGAGATAGTTTACTGAAATGCCCTTTACAGGCCAAGTTTTTTTTTTTTTGAACTGTTTCCAAGATGGGTTGAAAATTTTCAGATATCTAAGGTTAATATGATAAATGTAATGGTCAACTGAAAAATAAGACAGTATGGCCTATTTAGCGGGACTTTTGAAAAGCCAAGAGCTACTTGCAAGCGTAAAGAAGCTCCTTTTGAACATGTTTTGATAATTTTCTGTAAGTGTTTTGTTTGTAATTACTTTGTCTGCCTAAGCTAGAAAAGTTTTTAGAGGAAACTGGCCTCTAGTAGGTTCCTCAGAAAGCTTTGACCACAACATCATGTAATGTTGCATGTTTTTTTGTGCTTATGAGATAGTTTGACCACTTATAAGCTGAATCCAATCATGCTCTTAAAGAAATGTCTCAAGAAACCTGATTATGACATGATTTTGGCCACATTCTTTTGCTTTGCAGATTGTAGTAAAACTAGGTGAAGATAAAGATATTTCCCAACAAGAGAAGCAGCAGATCTGCCAGGATTTGAAATTGTTTTTGCAGCCTCTTCGGGAGAAATTACTTCAATTTGAGCAGGAAATCAAAGATTGGTAGGGACGAGCTCATTATTATTTGATTGTACTCTTTTTATTATAGTTTCAACTAGCATTTCTATGTCGAGAATATAACTGCAGAACACAAAGTTAGACGCCGACATCCTTCATATTCTTGTGATGGACAATTGAGCTTGATAATTACTTTGTTTCCATTGTTTGCGGCAATGGGTGTATCATTTATTTGCTATGTTCTACGTGCCAGTGTTGGCATATCTGGATTTACCGGAGTTGTTCTATTTTTACTTGTTGATTCTAAATATACCTCCCTCGTGCGAAGAGTTGTCCTTGCTAGTCGGGCAAATTAACGCTTCTTTGGCACGTCCCATAGTTGATATTTCTGTTTCTCATTATGGACATTTCTGCTTTTATGTTTCATCAGCTCTTGATTAAACATGAAGTGAAAGTACATGTTAGCAAATATAATAACAATTGTTGACCAAGTTTTGCATCATCCCACAAAATCACTTTTGCCTTGATTTCACGAATTTTAAGATATATAGTTTGTGCTCGATCCTAAATTTATTCAATGAAAACCTATCTATAATAATAGAAGGATGATTAATGGTCTAAAATTTAATAGACAATTAACACAAATTCATTGATTCAAATATTGTAGTTATTTAAATTTGGATAAAATATAAGTAATATTCTTTTAAATAATTTACTTCTCAAACTAAAATTAACATAATTGACCTAAGAAAATCTTGATTATGATTCACTTCTAGTAATCTTTTTTAGGTACAAAATATTTAACGACCACAAGCACGACTGATATTTCTTACTTGTAATGTAAGTAACTGATATCATAAACTAAAGTGTGATAACACTTAAATGAACTTGTCGATATTTTGTTAAGAGAATAAAATATAGGAGACCCGTTAAAGAGATTACACATGGATAACTATTCGAGTGTCAATGGTTATCTCTAAGGTTTGGTAGTTGAATTTGTCCTTCAATCATAATCATGCTTTGATGATTTTGTATGTTGCTTTGTCGGAGGCGCTAATATGGTATCGTTCGAATATGTCAAGAATTATATGAAAATTGTGAATGATTAATAAATGATTCGCCACTCTTAGATAGTGAGATATTATAGTTTACATTTCATTCCATTAAATTGACAACGAAATTCTTAGCCAAGGTATACTCATAAGTTGAAGAGTTTTCGACTTACATTGACTTAATAGTGGAATAAAAGATAAGATCGATAATCGAGATTGACACACTTCATATTTCATAATTGATCGGATCATACTGATGAATTGATTACAATTTCACGATAAACGAATAAATTTGATTTTGTTATACCACATGATATTTTTCGTTACATGTGTTGCTCTGATACATTGTTAGATGTCAATTTGAGACGACGAAAGTAAATTGATTAATTTAGATGAATTAATGATTCATTAAAAGGATGTTTCAATTTACCTTATTTTGATTAGATCAAAACAATAATTCATATCGTTAGACACTATGATCTTGATCTAATTTGTCATACACAAAAAAGAACTAGAAGAATGATATTCTGCTAATTAATTAATGGATAAAAGTTGAACAATTAATTAATTGGATTACTTATTAATAGGTCAAATTAATTAATGAGATTAATTAATTAATGGATCAAGTTTAATTAATTAGATCGGATGAAGTTTAAGTATCAGATTAAGCCCACTTTGATTCCTATTAATAAGATGTTAGGGTTGAACAATTTGATAGGTGTGAATTGCAGATCGTAATTGTTCGTATTCAAGATAAGTAAAGAAATTTGTAGAATTCAACAAAAGTATAATTTATATCACAAAAAATTGAAATATTATTTAAATTTTTGGTGGTGGTAGTAGTAGTTGTGGGAGGGGGTTTTCTGGTGGCTCTGCCGTAGGATGGGACATTTTCTTCATTTCACAAAGTATACAATTTTATATTGGTGGTAATTAAGAAAACTGAAATCAAAGGTAAAAGCATGGCTAATATAGAAACCCTATGTGACCCATCTTCATTAATACCTAAGAAAGACTTACTATGATCAGCAGTTTCAGCTGCCAAGATCTCAATAGGGAATATGCATGTTCCAGTAGATGGATCATCTGGAACTACTTGGCTCAAACCCTGGAAACTACATGCCTCTTCATGAGTCTTTTGTTGTTTCATTTGGAAGAACCTATTGAAGGCATAAGAAACATTTTGATTGAAATCAAGTTGGCTACAAGAACCTCCGGGTGCCAGGCTTGAGCAATCCGATTCCAAACACGCCCTATTGAACTGCCTTTTAACCATATCCATGTCACTCAAGTCCCCATTGAATATGCACCAACGTTTAGGCATTCGGGTAATGCCCATGGCAGTTGTAGGGAAGATATCGCGCCCTTTGCCTGAGAAATCAATCTTGTATTTGGGCTGGCCGTCGGAGGTGTAAATGCCCCAGTGGCGTTGGAAGCCACCATACCAGAGACCAAGCCGGTTTTCATCGGAAATGCTGTGCAGATACACATCAATAGGCCTCCCCGGGCGCATTGGAGTTCCTTTATTTCCAGCAACATAGGGCAACAAATCTTTGTAAAACCGTTGTGCGTTTTTAGTATTGGCATTAGGGTAACCATCTGTTGGCCAACCGATCTGTCCAACGACTAGTCTCAGATCAGGGACACCAGCTTTCTTCATTGCCCAGTAGAACGAATCGTACAAGAAATCGAATGCATTGGTGTAATTTAGGCCGTTGTCATCGAGCACGTAGAATTTGGACTTGTGATCAAAGAATGCAAAATCAGGGTCCAAATCATTTTCGTTGCAATAGTGAATGGGGTAAATGTCTACCGCAGCAGGAGCATTATTTTCTTTCAGAAATCTTAGATAATCAACCATTTTATCCTTTATGTCATCGCGAAAATAAGCCTCTGATGGTTTCACAGAGCGGTGCTTCACAACATCAGTGTAATGAGGAATGGTTGCTTTCACGAGATCTCCGTAGCCAGCATCATTCAGCGCAGTTTGGATAAGTTTCAACACATCAATAACATTATCGTAGGTTTTGTTAGTGAATGATGTCGATAAAGGTTCTGCCCCAACATTCACGTACCTGTAACAAAACCAATGTCGTCAACAATAACAACAATAATGATAAATTTACGTAATCCCCTTTAAGTTGAGAGTCTGATAGTGACCATGGTCCACAAAAGCACTACACGTTCGATAACCAGGACGAATAAAGTTTCTTTAAATTTTATATCGTACTCCGTCCCCGGACGTGGTAAGTTAATTTTTTTGCATTTTTAATTAGAGGTGAGATCGAGCCCCCTTTTTAATATAAACGAAGAAAGGACAAATCATGAATAAAACGAACCTTATGTCAACATTCTGGCTTCTGAATTTAATAACCGATTTTTGTATCCATTCTTCTGCAGCTGTGGAAGAGTTTATCATATGGAGGACGAAATTGGAGAGGGAAATGGAGAGGCCAATACCACTCCCGGAAAAGGCAGCCATAACATTATCAGCAGCAGTGAAAATTCTAGCCTCTTGAATTCCATTCTGTAACAGCAAATCTACGACATTCGCTGGGATCAATCTTTGGTAGGTTTGTCTTCCCCAGTTGATTCCAATGATTCCCTCTGCAGGTTTAACAAAAAATAAAACCATCATGCAGCTCACAAATGTGAAAATCAATGCCATGAATATTGGAGAAGCTGCCCTCATGTTTGATTTTTGGTCAGAATACGAAGATTTTTGTTTTGTGGATAAATAAGAATGATCAGACATGGAATTTGGTTGAATGTAAATGATTTATCAGAGGTTTTTGAAGAAGAAAGGAGAGATGTTCGTAAGTTCGTTGCTATTTTCATGGTCAATCTTGTCCTTATTTTTGGAAGTCAAAAGTCAAAAGCCCAACAGCCACTCCCTTGCCCAATAAATAAATGGGAAAAATACAGTTGGACTCTTTAACCTCTACCATCAAAATTGAGGTTCTAGATTCGAATTTATTTAAAATCTAGTTCTATATCAAGTAGCTGATTGTTTTGATCGCTTGAGCTGGAAACATAATCGAAATTAAGTTTGAGCGATGTCTCTAACTCGAGGTATATTGATGATATTCTCTCCACATTGAAATCAACTTAATTAATTTTAAATAATTAATGAATTCTCAATTGGAACCGGATAGCAAAATGTTCCTAAACGGGAGAATTAGCGATAAGAAGTCAAGACAATAGTTCTCAAACGTTCCTCAAAGTTATAGCCATCAAATAAATACATATATATTATGTTATATGTTGTTGGATAGAAACACGAGAGTTACCTTATGGCAAGTGAGATGCGAGCGGTTCTAGCGCAGATGAATTTGGAGAAAGCTTTGTTTGGCTTTGATAGGATGCCTGCTATTTGGACGCAGGATAAAAAGCAGCGTAGGGATCTAAAATCTCAATCTCATATTCATCTACATCTTTCAAATTAAATTCTTCATGTTTTAAGGAGAGAAGTGTCGTTGCGTTGTGGTTGAAGTTGGAACAACTTTGTGTGACAAAGAGTTTCACCAGTAAACTACACTTGAAACAACGTTTGCTTGTATTCTCACCGAACGTCTAAAGGTGTGTCATGGATGATCACTTAACTATGTTCAAAGAAATCGTGGTTGATTTGGAGACATTGGAAGTTAAGTATGATGAGGAGGATTTAGCATTGATGTTGTTTTGTTCTCTGCCACCATCATATGTGACTTTTAGAGATACTATTCTCTATAGTCGGGATACTCTCACCATGAAAGAGATCTATAATGTTTTACTATCTAAGGAAAAGATAATGCATCTTGTTAGAGGATCTAGGAATCATGACTACTCATTGTTTCTTTAGATGTAATTATGATAGTTGTGTGTACTTCCGAAAAGAAGATTGTGGATCGACTACATATTTGTTATTATATATTGATGATATACTCATAGGAGTCAAAGATAAAGTAGAAGTCAGAAAAGTAAAGTTTCAACTCAGCAAAGAGTTTGATATAAAGGATTTGGGTGCAGTAAAGAAGATTCTTGATATGGAAATCTTGAGGGATAGAAAAGCTAACAGATTATATTTGAGTTAGAAAGGGTACATTGAGAATGTGCTTGAAAGATTCAATATGGTGAATGTGAAGGCTGTGAGTACTCTATTGGCTGCCAACTTCAAATTATCATCTAACATATGTTCTCAGTCAGATAAAGACATTGATTGCATGTCTCGGGTTCCTTATTCCAGTGCAGTTGGTTCGGTTATGTATACTATGATTTGTAAAAGACCTAATTTGGCACATGCAGTTAGCAGATACATGGTAAATCCTGACAGGGAACAGCAGTGCAGTGAATCTTCATATACTTGATGGGCTCTTCTAATACTTGTTTGCATTTTGGTAGAAATTTAGATGGAGTCATTGGGTATGTGAATACATATTATACATGGAATCTTGATAAGAAGAGATCGCTTACATAGTATGTGTTTATCCTTAGAGACTGTGCTATCAGTTGGAAAACTACTTTGCAAAATACAATAGCTTTGTCTACAATAGAAGCAGAATACATGGTCATTACAAAGGCATGTAAGGATACTTTGTCATAAAGGATTGATTGATAAAATCAATGAAGACTTGCAGATGTCTACAATGTTTTGTGAAAGTTAGAGTGCAATTTTCTTGACTATGGATCAGATGTTTCACGAGAGAACTAAGCACATTGATGTAAGGTATCATTTTTTGTGTGATGTGATTGCTCGTGATGATATTGTAGTGAGCAAGATTGATACCAAGGATCATCCTATTGATATGATGACAAAACCACCTCCTATTTCTAAGTTTGAACATTGCTTGAACTTAGTTGGTGTTTGTCATTGATTTAGTCCATTGGAGCTTGTTTGGAAGAGGAGGAGTGATGTTCATTGATGGAGTCGTGACTTGAAATTCGTTGTGTTGGAACTTGGTTCAAGGTGGAGTTTTGCGGTTGTTTGACCCAAATTCTAGTGGGTATTGAAATATAAATTGGAGTGGTTTTGAAGAAATCAAAATTATAAATCGGATGAAAAATTCGTCGCATTTTCACTAGCTTGGCTCTAGTTGGACACTCAAGCGAGCCCGACAGAAAACAATCGGAGACTTGGTCTCGCCTCTTGCTCGAGCGATAGGCATGTTCGGCCCAGACCCGTTTTTCATTCTTTGACGCGATTTTGGACTCCTATTATTCTATAACTTGCTTTCTGGGGTTTATATATATATGAAAATTATATTTGTACATAATATTTTACCTAATGGGTAGGCTCAGGCGCCCCCAATAGGGGGCCACCATTTGTCCATTATGACACCCATTAGGTAAATGGTAATGTACTTGTAACATAACCCTTTATATGACACGACTTGTATAGAAAAAACATAACATAATATAGAGATTCATACAACATTTTGAGAGTTTTAGATTTCAATTGAGTACACTGAGATTTTGTAAACACAACTTCTATTGATTATATTGGATTTCTCCTCTTTTGCCCGTGTTTTTTTTCCCCCTTATTGGGTTTCAACATAAATCTTGGTATTTATTTTCTTATTTATTTCATTATCGTCATTATCACTCGGTCCAAAATTTATAACAAATACTTATTTAAATTGCACCACATTTCTACGATGATTTTTCTAGTGCATACTACCTAAACATGAAGGAGTTGTAGTAGTTGGAAATCTCGATGCTCTATATACATGTTAAACCTATGATTAATCTCATTTGCACCTTGATAATAATATAAATAATTTTATCGGTGGAACGAGGATCCAAATCCCAAGTCAAATAAATGTTTTGAGCCTTTCTAATCTTTCACGAATTTTATTTAAAATATTTTGCGCACGTAACTCCGTTCTATATTTGAATATAGATGTGCGGGGCATGGGAACGATAATAATAACTTTCACTATAGAACTATGCGAATATATTGTTTTAAGTTCCTCCCTTAATGAATACGATACTCATCCATCGACAGTTTACCCATTCAGTCCTAATTCCTTGATCCCCGATAGTATACCAATGTCTTTTTTCATTCCAATGGGTCGATTTAGGCTACATCTTTCCCGGTGGACTTCCAATATCCTGATCTTGTTGCTCTATTTGTTCTGAATCCATTTGGGTACTTCCTGTTCCTTGGTCCAAAAAAAAATACCACCCTGGATCTCTGCTTGGTAAAAAAAAAGATTTCTCTGCAGTAGCAATGTTACAAGACTTCGAAATAAAATAACAATATTCAAGTTTCAAAATCATGTGATGAAAAACTAAGAAACTGAATATGTCTGGACAGTATTATGGTATAAAAATACTGTTTAATCATGTACGAACACAAAGATATAGAAAAGAATGAGGAATAATTGACAAGCTCTTCATCAGTCGATGGAACATGAAACTTGGAGGCAATCCGGCTGGGGCAATACCTGTTTCCCTGCTACACCACACCATATCACTCACATTTAAACTTCACCTTCTTCTTCGCCTTCTCCTCCTATTGAACCCATTTAATCTCCTTTATATAACTCCGTTAAAGATAAAAAGAAAAAGAATTGTTATAACTCCTTTAAGATTAAAATTAAGTTCCTAGAGTTTTATAAATTAAGTATTTTCAATCTTCTTCACTCAATTGGAGAATTGTTGAACTAAAAAAAAAAGAAGAAGGAGAAGAACGAAGTCACTATTTTGTGTTCTTTCTTTTGTTGATATAACAAGATATAGGTGTAACCATGTGTGGAAGTAGAAAAAATCGTAAAATTCGTTTCGTTATTTTTTTATTTTATTTCTTCAATTTAAATTAGTAGTTTACACTTCTACATAAATGGTCAAGAGATGCTTTGACTTTCTACTATTAACTTTTGTTCTCAAATTGTAGCAAACTTGAGTGCCAATGTTGATTCTTAGCTAATAAAGTTGATGGATTCAGGTGTGGTTAAAAAGTGAATAAAAGTTGGGAGCGAAATGAAATATATGATTAAAAATACTCCTCTAAAACAGTAATTGGAACACAGAGAGTCCCAAATCTTTTATTACACGAATTACAACTATCAACCCGAGAAGTTAACAAATACAAGCTGAAACATCGGATTCTCAACCGACAAGAAAAGGAAACAAATTAAAAGAAAACAGCTGCTGCAAGCATGCATTATTCAACATAACATTAAGGAAGCACTAATTGTTATAAATTTAATTAGCTTCGCCTTAGCCTTTTACGGCCTTCTTCAGATTGTTCTTCAGCTTGTTTCTTCAAGGTAATAACATCCTTCTTACTGAGGAAATTCTTCCACCAAATAGCTGAGTTTTTTGGGTATCTTGATGTATTTCCATCGTCATAGTCTACATAAAAAATTCCAAATCTAGAGGTATATCCCGCCATCCATTCAAAATTGTCTAACAAAGACCACAGGTAATAACCCTTCACATTTACACCTTGTCTGAAAAAGGAATGCAAATGTTAACAAAATTTAAATATAGTCATGATAATTATCAAATTAACCTTTTTTAATGAGAGACTTACTTCATTGCTTGCCTAATGTAGTAGAGATGATCATTGAAATAATCAATCCTTAACTTATCCGAGAGAGATTGTGCAATATTTAGAGTCCTGTCGTCAGTTTCATCCATCCCTACACAAAACAACACATTAATATTGGCTTACATTACAATATATTTCGTGCTTAATTAATTATGTATCCTCGACAATTTACCATTTTCTGTAATATAAAATACTTGATCACCATATCTCGCTTTTATGTCAAGCAGGAGTTTGTAAATTCCCCATGGAACAATGTATAACCAAAACGAACCGGCCTAACACAAAAGAAGAAGATTCTCATTACATTATATATTGTTTCATAAACATAATAAGCAATGAATTAAACTATTAAGCTTTTAGAATATAATCCTATCAATTTTCCTTTTTCTGAGGAAAGGGGCAAAAGTTAAAGGCTTACCCTTGGACCAATGGGGACCCCATTACGCTCAGCTAAACAAGAATGAGAGAAATAAGAATCATGTTAAAAGTACCATTTGATTAATTTGAGATGATAAAGTCGATAACAATACCCAAAAGAAGGTTTTAATACTTACTTGATGATATGGTGCGCGAGTCGGTGATGTAACTATCATATGTAGGGATTGCTGTATCATTGCTGATATAATTAGTCGAATAATAGTTTATGCCTAAAAAGTCGAAGGATCCTTTCACAAGCTTCTCCTCTTCTGATGTAAATTTTGGAAGACGGTCACCAACATTTTTTATCATACTTTCTGGATACTCACCTGTTACTAACGGTTCCACAAACCTTCAAAAGAAGAAAACGGGGAAAAATAAATTTATTATAATTTGTATGATTAAACTTGTCAACATGATTCGCACAAAAATGGAAAAGAGACCTAGAAATAGTGCAAGATATTGAGTTACCATCCCAGTACAAAATCAAGTTCCCTAGCAGCAGCAGCCTGATCTTCTTCAGAGTCTGTGAGAGGCTCATACCAGAAAGTGCAATTTATCATCCCTATCCTGCCTCCTTGAGTTTCCTGTACGTTGTACAAATTATACATATGGATAATCCATAAATTTCAAAGTATTATATATAATTACTAATGAAATATATGTGGAACCTGATATTTTCTCCTATATATATCAACTGCATGTGCATGAGAAAGGATTAAATGGTGAGCCACCAAATATGGTTCTGTGCCGGGATTCCCCACGGTGATAGTACTCTTAGGAAGAATTACACTTCTCTGAAAACGGCTCTCAATTTGTTTCTCTTTCTCTGTTAAAGTCTCTAGCGGTTTACCACGCCCAGGGGCAAAAAAGCCAGTCGCATATCCTTGAACAGAAAAGGACCAAGCCTCATTAATTGTACTCCAATGTTTCACCCGATCACCGAATTCCCAGAAGCAAACCTCAGCGTATTCAGAAAAATGCTTCCTATACAAAAATGGAAAAATATCAAAAATAATTTAGTTTGTAAATTTCTTAAATATCTCTCTAGAAAATGTGCCATGTGATGCAAGATTGAGTTGCTTACAAGATTTTGTCACTTAAAAAACCACCAAACTCATCATCCAAAGCTTGGGGAATATCCCAGTGGAAGAGGGTTACAGATGGCGCAATCCCTACATAAATATGATTGAAAGGATGTGAGATAGGGTGCTGCTACCGTGCCAAAAATGGGTGCCCGGGTCAAACCCGGGCGCCTCCCTATTGTCTGGCCCCGTCTCTGGCAAAGGGGCTTTGCCCTTTGAGATAATCATCATTTGTTTTTGCTTTTGAATTTTTAATGTATAATGATTTCATTAAAGCATACATATCAAATTTAAACTTAATTCCAATTTGAAATTAAACAAATAAAAATTACATTTATTAAAGAAATAATTTCCTACCTTCTGCCAAGAGTGCGTCTATTAAATCGCTATAGTATTTAACTCCTTCCCTGGATACGCCAGTAGATAGCTTTCCTCCTTAAATATCAAGATACAATATAATACAAATCAAACTTTGACCTATGTTTAATAGATTATGATGCACAAATTATAACTTTATTGAACCAACTTGCCTGGCAAAATTCTACTCCACGAAATTGAAAATTTGTAAGAATCCAAACCTAATTTCTTTATCAAAGCCACATCATCCTGCAACATTATTAAGTATAAGTACAACTTGTACGCGAATATTCTAGAATTAATTGTCCTAGGAGTAAATGGAAAAAGGAAAATGTTGATATGCTGCTGGCCTTTCATTTAAGCAATAAATAGAATTGTGTTTCATTTACTTTTTTTTTTTTCCTCATTTACTTTAGGAGTTATTTAACAAAAGCTAGCTTTCGATAAAGTTTTATTAGAATTTGATAAAATATATCGATGAAAAATTGTGAATTCCATGAAATGTATTAAAATTAATTGTTGAAACTATCCCAAACAAGCACTTAATTTATCCTAGTCCGAAGTATACCCGGAACTTATTATATTGATCTGCAGCAACACACCCATTGCTACCATCGGCAATATTACCTGCCAATCCAATAAACATACATATGCTCAGAAATGGACATGTAGCACACAAATATGGGAAAACTGAAGAAAGAGAGAGACCAGGTTTTGTCATTGTAAAAACGTCCCAATTACTCTTGGTTTTACCACCTACGTTCCAAGCACCTTCAATCTGCAGAATTATACATATGAAGAAAATTACACGAGTTCTTGTTCTTTTTCTTCCTCAAATGAGAGGGCAATGGTATATAGTTACGCTCAAATACTACCTGAAAAGATGATGTTCCAGCGCCAAATGTAAAATCATCAGGAAAATCAGAGCGCTTCATCTTATTTTGGGTGGACTTGGCTGCCTGATAGTCAAGAAATGGCTGGGCAGTACCGATCATGTAGTTGCTTTGGATATCCATAGCTATAATTGAAGTTTGAGT
>CAIGRF010200608.1:0-16886 GCA_903798235.1 Fraxinus ornus | reverse complement strand
TGCCACACGTGATGGTCTATCCGTAATAACGATATCCGTATCTCGTTATTACATACGACCACGGACGATTTAAGATTCAGTCATATGTGATTTGTATCTCACAATCACAACTCCTTGTGATTAACAAATCATCAAAACTTGAATCTACGGATTCTATTATTTAATTGATTAGAATATTAATTAATCAAATAATAGATCTTGCCATAAATATGCATCGGTTATATACATTAAAAGTGCTTATGTCCAAAGTTGATTGGACCTAGAGCATAACACTTACAATAAATACTTCTACACTTATATGCACCGGGAATTAAAAAAAAAACATAAAATACTTATATACAAACATGCAACAAACAAACCCACAACAGAATAATAAAAATAGAAAACAAGCAAAAATACGCAAAACATGGGAAAAACATGGTTGGCATTCCTGAAAGTGGATGGAAGAAAACGAGTCATAATCTCTATGCTTTTTTTTTTTTTATAAATTAAAATTATGTTGTTGGGATTCTAATTCTTAAAGCATAAAAGACGAAATTGAATCGAAGAAGAGAGATAGAGTTTGACACAACGGATGACTCACGTTATAAATGGATTGGAGTAAATATAAGGGCAAATATCTCGGACAATCCAATCCTATTTGCATTAAATTTGAATTTCATTTTAATTCATTTACTTTTTACATTCAATTTGATTTACTTGCCGCCAGTTCAACATTTGACAACGAGATGGTGAATAAAACTATACAAGCAGCTAAACTCATTTGACAATTTTGATAATAATGTAATTATATGACGTTTTCAAAGTATTAAAATGCATGTTCACTTATTTTCATTAATATTTTTTTATTAAAAAATGTATTTTAATTTTTGACCCCACAAAACAATGGTATGGGTCGACTCCTCATACAAACATCATTGTTTTACCTTTATTTGTTGGGGAAATTCCAAAAACATTTTAGGAAGGACAAATGACTCAGACTCTATCCTTCTTATCATAAACATTTGACCTTTTTCAAAATATATTTTTCTCTTTATTCTTTTTGTTATGGGCCTACGGATGCCCTCCACCTTTTCCATCCAGCTCATCTGCCACGTGTTGGACGAACTAATCTAAAGAGACCACATGGCGGACGAACTGATTCCATTATTCCAACTGAAACGCTATTGCCCCCACTTGGTAGAAGAGCCGAACTCATCCGCCATTTACGATGAATGCAAAGGCCTGTACTCCGCGTTCATTACGCTTCAAAACCCGCCTCACCACACTCTACCGAGAATTTTTGTGAGGAGATTTCTCCAAAGTCAAGTCCTTGACTGATTGATGGGACGTGTGACAGGCTACAAATGGTCAACTCAGTTGCTATGTCAGAAATCATTTAATGTCCGCCAACTTATTAATTTGACAGATTGACGCGTATGAAAGGATGACCCATCCGGGATCCGAAGTAACGTGTCCCCCTATCCAACGGTTCTTATCTTCATTTCTATAGTATAAATACTCTCACACTATGATAAGGGGGGGATTCCCATACTAATCCTGATATTCTAGTCTTTTTAACTCTAAAAAGCCTCACACTATATTTATACACATTCTCAATCATGTCCCGGTGGCCACTTCAATCTCGGGCACTACTTTTCGGTTGACTAAAATACTGACTTGACCGTCAAAGTGCTCACAGCCGCTTCCACCCCCCAGAAGGCCACGAGTGACTAACGGTGTGCTACCATGCGCAGGGAAGAGCATACTGAAGACTTATTTTGTTGGCCACGTGTCGCGGTCATTTTTCGGGGTCAACACTTTTCAATCACATATTTTTCAATAAATAAATATTACTCATAAATCTAAAATTTCTACTTATTTTTAACCACACATTATTCATCAATCTACTATTAAAAAATACATTATATACAAATAATGTAGCTCAAACAGGTTCTATAACTAGAAATGGCAAAATGCATGGAGAACATGATCTTACCCTGAACCCACATAAACTTTTATTTTTATTCTGTTTTGTTATATACTTTTATTTCAAATTATATTTAGAAAATAAATAAATAAGTAAATGAGGATACGAGACAGGAATTAATCTGTGTCGCGTCTCTCGAAAATCCCTGTTAGGTCAATCAACAACCCTCCCAAAAATTTCATTAAGTTTGAACACCCACCCTATTTTCATCCCTAAGTATCAAATATGAATTAGTAAAATACTATCAATTGTTTGTATGGCATACTTTTTTTTTTTTTTACTAATGTACTTTTACGGGTACTCGACTTGAAATATATGTGTGTATTGTAATTTTATAGATTGTATTTTTAAGTCAAATATGACATTGTGATATTTTAGCTATTGAGTTTTATATGTGAATATTCTCTCTGGACAATTGTGAATATTCTCTCTAGCAATTATGTTTTATATGATTTGAGTGAAGCTGATGAAATGCAGTAAATTATACTATTAATGGAATTTGAAGATCCAATTGTGTCTCTAGCCTTGGTATTCATGTAAAAGTAAGAGAATTAATTTTGTTATTCAAAATTTAATACATGGTAAATAAATATTTTACTAAATTTGTACTTATGTTTCATGAGCTTTATCTTGTTAAATGCAATTTGATTTTGTATAAAATTGTTATTAAAATGTTATTGATTGTTTGATTTTCAATTCAAAAAGTGCTTTGAACATCAAAATTGATTATATGACAGCATAATTATAAAATACTTTTATATAAACTAAATATTTGTTTGACTGAACATTAATTATTTCTCATATATCACATCATTTTTCTTTCATAAATAATATTTATCTCTAAATATATTAGTTAAGTCTTTTTCATGTCACAATTATTTTAGTATATATAACATATTTAATTTTTAAATCACCATGCATCATGTTGACCCCAAAAAATATTGCCAACAGATGTCGGGCACACTCGTGTATGTGCAGCCAAATCCAACACGTTAATGTCGATCAGCGGTCAGGATAGCTCCGGAGATTGAACGTGGGAGGGATTCAAGGACATGAGACGTTTTCGTTCGGACTACGCCGATATAAATGGAACGCGATTGTATAAGAAACCAATCGATGAAAAACAAGATTTGTAGATAAAAAATGTTAGTAGATAAGAGAATAGTATGGCTTCAAGTATTTAGAGTTCCATAATCCTTTACATATTACATGAATGGGGTATTTATAGTAGTACGAATGAAATTGTGACCTTTGGATCAATTTACACGTGGCCTCATCTCCTCGGCCAGGACGTCAATTCCTAGCAATCACCATATTGACCTTCTAGCCTTACAAAGAATTAAATGCTCTTACATTTGACAAAACAAGACACTTAGACTTTTCTCAAAGGCCACATCAATCATTCGTACCAATATTTTCATTATTAGCAAATCTGTGCACGTGGGCCGTCACCAACTAAGGAGCCTCGGATCTATGATGCCTCGAAAGTGGCAGGGTCTTAGATACAACAATGGCCTCGGACAATGGGCTTCGGGTGTATATGGGCCTTGCTGATATGGCAAGGGACCCACAGCCTAATGAAGATAGCTTCGCAACAGCACCTGGTAACAAGTCATAACAATAGTCCCCCAAGTTCATGGGTGATTATTTATGTCATGCGTGGACTTTTAATAATAAATTTACAAAAATTTTGAACGAAATTTGTGGTGACACATTAGTCCCCCAAGTCCAGGCATAGATATTCATATTGTACGTGGAGTTTCTTTGAAGCGGAGGCGAGCTCGTAATGGAACTGACCGAGGCTGAATTTCTTTGAAGTGGAGGCAAGTTCGTAATGGAACTAGCCGAGGCTAAATCTCTTTGGTGCGGAGACGAGTTCGTAATGGAACTGGCCGAGGCTAAATCTCTTTGATGCGGAGGTGAGTTCATAATGGAACTGGCTGAGGCTGAATCTCTTTGATGCGGAGGCGAGTTCGTAATAGAACTGGCCAAGGCTGAGTTTCCGTTAATTATCGTGGGTATTGGTGCATACGATTTGATGGTTTTTTCGCATGTTTCCAAGGTGGGCTGGCTACATCGAAACCATTCCCCAATACGTGTACGGCCATTTACATTTAATGCACAATGATGGCTAATCATTAATGTGCGCGATTTCTGGGGAAACAACTATGTGCCTAGCTCCGTTGTGGTAAGAACGCACAGATCTGGGGTGTTAGAAATATAAATTGTTTGAATTCTACGACGTTGATCGATCGGAATGTAGACGCTTCACATCAACTGGGGTTTTATCCAACGACCAGGGTTGAACCCCTACTTCGTATAAAAGCCAAAATCTTGCCCTTGCTGCACTTTACCTTTGCGAAATATTCATCAAACCCTTCCAAGTATTCTTGCTTCCAACGAATTCTCCGACCACCATTTTTCGGCGAGTCGTCCGAATATTTGTTACCTTAGGTATTTCCTAGTGAAAAGAAATGATTTTTCAACGTTCATATGCGTTTTGTACTTTTCTATTTTTTCCTTTATTTATCATGTTCGTCGAAGCGTCTATGGCCATTATAGTGGCTAGGCATGGGGAGGAGTCTGTGTCAGGGGCCTCGAATGAGTGGTATAGTATGATGGAGGAGCCTATAGATTACGAGGCGGGTTAGGGGGCAGCAAAAATTCCATCTTGCATCACTTCTTCCAAATTAACTGAGCTTAGGAAAACTTATTGCATACCCCATTACGTAGAGTTGATAGCTCCTGAGCCTCACGGACGAGCCTATTTTTCGAGGCCAGGATGCGTAGACTTTAGTGAACACCTGCTTAGAGCTGGTGTGCGTCTGCCTCTGCACCCCTTTTTTAGGGCGATGTTGAGGACCTTTATGTTATCCCCCACCCAAATTTTACCAAACGGGTGGAGCCAGGTAGTGGGAGCATACTTTTTGTGGAAGGAGGTCTCTCTAGGCGAGGACATGCCTTTGCATGTCTTCGAAACCATGTTTCACACCAGAGTTGTAGGAAAGGACGACTCTAAAAGGTGGTACTACATCTCCTCTAGAGGGTCCCACTCACCCCTCGTAGTTGGGCTCAATTCTTCTATTAAGGGATGGAAGGAGTCCTGGTTCTGGGTTAGGGGCAGGTGGCAACTAGTTGAGGAAGATGTCGTCCCAGCTTGTACTATGCCGACCCAGTACTAAAGCCTGTGAGTATTGTCTTATGGTTTTGATGCTTATGCTGAGTGTGTCGATGTTAATCCTTCCACTTGTGTGTTTACAGATTCCAGTACTAGGTACGAGCTTTCTGAAGCTGAGTGGGGTGTCATTGAAGACATTTACAAATGGTCTACAAGGCTCCAGAGCTTCGCCCATCTTTTGGAAAGAAAACAGTATTTCATTGACTTTTGACCGATGGCCCCCAAAGGTAAGAAGTTACGGTGGTGATTTTAGTAGTTTACTTGGCTTCAATGATTTGTAAGTTTTTCCTTGACACTTGCAGATAAATTTACCAAGAAGGAGTATCCTCTCCCGGATATGGCCAGTATTATGAGGGCCACTACCACAGCTAGTGTTAAGGCTCTGAAACCTTTTTCCCCTGGAGCTAAACAAGTGAAGGTGAGGCGTGAGTACCTCAGCAAGAATAAGGCCGGAGAGAGGGTTAGGGAAGAGGCCCTAAAGGAGGCCACAACGGGGGCTCCTAAAGAAGATCAGTCTAAGGTTGATAGAGGGAAAGGGTGGCAGAGGAGCCTCAAAAGAAGATGAAACTGGCACACACAAGCGAGTCTTCTGCAAACTTTGGGACCTCTATATCCCAAGATGAAAATGGAGCTTCCAAGCAGCCAAAACTTCTACAATCCTCAATCGATACTGCCAAGGAGTACTGGTTCTGAAGGCCGGTGAGGAGGTGAAGAAGGATACATTACCCTCTAGGGCTACCAAGAAGGCCCTAGTTGAAAGAACCCCAAGGAAGTCTGGGAACTTCCTGGGAGGCAGGGATGACAAAATAGCCTCTGTGGTGGTTGAGATGTTGCCTTCCGAGACAAGGGGTGCCACCGAAGCGTTGCATAAATTTTGGAACGAGAGGTGGCAAAATTATGTGGCTACCTGTGACGCCATGGACCTCACAGCTACTTTGGTGAACCAAACTGTCAGGGCCTTTGGGACGGCTCTTGAGTGCTAAACAGTATTGTCTCATATCCAACAGAGGAACATAGCTTCATTTGAGAAGGTTAAAATAGTGGAGGCCGAGCTGAGGAAGGTGAAGGCAGAGGCTGTCGAGTTGAGGGCCCAAAAGGTGGAGGATGAGGCCAAGCTGGAATCTGATCTCTTTGAAATTGAGGTCCTGAAGAAGGAGGTTCACGAGTCTCAGGGTGAGGTGTCCACGTTAACTAAAAAGGTTGAAATATCTAACAACCATCAAAAGGTCACTGCTGAGGCCCTGGAGAAGGTGAACCTAGAGCTTACTGGATGTAGGGACATGTTCATGGAGGAGCAAATAAGGTAGTACGCCTTAAAAGTGAAGAAATACGAGGCCGATGTTCTTGAAGCGGGCGACATTGCTAACTTTCATCTCACCGAAGAGTATCATCGCTTCGCCCTTTACTGGATGAGGGTTGCCTATAATGAGATGATTGAGAGGGCTGAAGAGCTTTATCCTGAGGTGGATGTCTCTTAACTTAAAGCGGAATTTCTTGACGACGAAGTTCCTTAGACCAGTTGAGGAGGGCGAGATCGAAGCGGACGATTAAAAAGAAGCCCCTGAAGTTCCCCAAGTTCTTCCAGTAGATGCTTCTACTGACAAGGCTCAAGACCCCATCGATGCTCCTGCCAGTGAGGCCCAAGCTCCCCCATCCCCTAGCTCCAAGTAGTTGTAAATTCTTGTATTGCCTTAGGTGTCTTTATGTAATCACTTCTTCTATTAATGAATGAAATTCACATTGTTTGCATTTTACTGTTTTTCTTACCAAGTAATTGGCCTTCAACAATGTACTCGTCGAAATAAGTTATAAAACATGTAACCTAAGTCTTTGCTTGGTGAATTCCCATAATTAAATAGGGCTTCAACTCGGGGCTTCTACTTAAAATGTTTTGAACGTTGGATGGACCGTTTGAACTTAGCAATATGCTAATTTGAATAACTTGAAACATCTTAACTGTAACTAGTCAACCAACTTTATAAGGCATTTCTGAATCTTTGAATGCCCTTGTAATTAAATTAGACGTGTTGTGCGCTTCGAAGTTCAAGTGAGGTGGTTCCTTTTTGGAATCCAACCTCTCATTCGAAGCACCTGCACTTCCGTGCTTGGAGAATGGTTCGTCCAAGCAAAGGCTTCTCCCTTGACGTTTAGCCTTAACAAAGAGAGGCACATGTTGTACGCTTTGGAGTTCAAGCGAGGTGGTTCCCTTTTTGGAATCCAACCCCTCCTCCGAGGTGCCCACACTTCCGTGCTTGGAGGATGGTTCGTCCAAGNTTCTGAAGGCCGGTGAGGAGGTGAAGAAGGATACATTACCCTCTAGGGCTACCAAGAAGGCCCTAGTTGAAAGAACCCCAAGGAAGTCTGGGAACTTCCTGGGAGGCAGGGATGACAAAATAGCCTCTGTGGTGGTTGAGATGTTGCCTTCCGAGACAAGGGGTGCCACCGAAGCGTTGCATAAATTTTGGAACGAGAGGTGGCAAAATTATGTGGCTACCTGTGACGCCATGGACCTCACAGCTACTTTGGTGAACCAAACTGTCAGGGCCTTTGGGACGGCTCTTGAGTGCTAAACAGTATTGTCTCATATCCAACAGAGGAACATAGCTTCATTTGAGAAGGTTAAAATAGTGGAGGCCGAGCTGAGGAAGGTGAAGGCAGAGGCTGTCGAGTTGAGGGCCCAAAAGGTGGAGGATGAGGCCAAGCTGGAATCTGATCTCTTTGAAATTGAGGTCCTGAAGAAGGAGGTTCACGAGTCTCAGGGTGAGGTGTCCACGTTAACTAAAAAGGTTGAAATATCTAACAACCATCAAAAGGTCACTGCTGAGGCCCTGGAGAAGGTGAACCTAGAGCTTACTGGATGTAGGGACATGTTCATGGAGGAGCAAATAAGGTAGTACGCCTTAAAAGTGAAGAAATACGAGGCCGATGTTCTTGAAGCGGGCGACATTGCTAACTTTCATCTCACCGAAGAGTATCATCGCTTCGCCCTTTACTGGATGAGGGTTGCCTATAATGAGATGATTGAGAGGGCTGAAGAGCTTTATCCTGAGGTGGATGTCTCTTAACTTAAAGCGGAATTTCTTGACGACGAAGTTCCTTAGACCAGTTGAGGAGGGCGAGATCGAAGCGGACGATTAAAAAGAAGCCCCTGAAGTTCCCCAAGTTCTTCCAGTAGATGCTTCTACTGACAAGGCTCAAGACCCCATCGATGCTCCTGCCAGTGAGGCCCAAGCTCCCCCATCCCCTAGCTCCAAGTAGTTGTAAATTCTTGTATTGCCTTAGGTGTCTTTATGTAATCACTTCTTCTATTAATGAATGAAATTCACATTGTTTGCATTTTACTGTTTTTCTTACCAAGTAATTGGCCTTCAACAATGTACTCGTCGAAATAAGTTATAAAACATGTAACCTAAGTCTTTGCTTGGTGAATTCCCATAATTAAATAGGGCTTCAACTCGGGGCTTCTACTTAAAATGTTTTGAACGTTGGATGGACCGTTTGAACTTAGCAATATGCTAATTTGAATAACTTGAAACATCTTAACTGTAACTAGTCAACCAACTTTATAAGGCATTTCTGAATCTTTGAATGCCCTTGTAATTAAATTAGACGTGTTGTGCGCTTCGAAGTTCAAGTGAGGTGGTTCCTTTTTGGAATCCAACCTCTCATTCGAAGCACCTGCACTTCCGTGCTTGGAGAATGGTTCGTCCAAGCAAAGGCTTCTCCCTTGACGTTTAGCCTTAACAAAGAGAGGCACATGTTGTACGCTTTGGAGTTCAAGCGAGGTGGTTCCCTTTTTGGAATCCAACCCCTCCTCCGAGGTGCCCACACTTCCGTGCTTGGAGGATGGTTCGTCCAAGCAAAGGCTTCTCCCTTGGCGTTCAGCCTCGCCAAAGGGACGCATATGTTGTAATCTTCGGAGTTCAAGTGAGGTGGTTCCTTTTTCGGAATCCAACCTCTTTCCAAGGCACCCATGCTTCCATGCTTGGAGGATGGTTCGTCCAAGCAAAGGCTTCTCCCTTAGCGTTTAGCCTCACCAAAGGGAGGCATGTGTTGTATGCTTCGGAGTTCAAGCGAGGTGGTCTCTTTTTTGGAATCCAACCTCTCCTCCGAGGCCCCCACGCTTCCGTGCTTGGAGGATGGTTTGTCCAAGCAAAGGCTTCTCCCTTGGCGTTCAGCCTCGCCAAAGAGAGGTATGTATTGTACGCTTCGGAGTTCAAGCGTGAAGGTTTTCCTAACATAAAGCATTTATTTATTTGCAAAGGCTGGGAAGAACTTCCAGCCGTGGATTACATTTACTGATAGTACATCCTTAGATGTTCCACGTTCTATGGATGGGGTTGGACCTTGCCCTCCATGTCTTTGATCCAGGAGATGCCAGGTCGGATTTCTTTTTCGATGCGGTAGGGACCTTCTCAGTTAGGGCCTAAGGTACCTCCCCCTGGTTCCTTCGAAGATAAGAATACCGTGCTAAGCACCAGGTCGTTTATCCGAAAGGACCTTTTCTTCACTTTAGTATTGTAGTACCGGGTCATCTTCCTTTGGCAGGCAACTAGCCTTTACCGAGAGTCATCTCTTTTTTCCTCAAGGAAGTGAAGCTCGCATCTCCTGAGCTCATCATTCAATATCTTATTGAAGCTCAATCTTCGAGGAGAGAGCAATCCTACCTCCACCAGGCTTATAACTTCGGCATCATAAGTCATTAAGAAAGGGATTTCACTGGTTGGCGTCCTGTTTGTTGTTCGGATAGCCCAAACACCTGAGGTAGTTCGTCCACCCAGGCTCCTTTAGCTGTGTCTAATTTCTTCTTCATAGTGTGCTTTATGGTTTTGTTTACAGCTTCGACCTGGCCATTGGCCTGGGGGTGATGGGGGGTAGAAAAATGTTTCTTGATCCCTAGCTCTTCGCAAAAGTCCCTAACCTTTTTGTTGTCAAATTGTTTCCCATTATCTGAAACAATTGAGTAGGGAATACCAAATCGACATATTATGTTTTTCCACAAGAATTTTAAGGTATTGGCCTCGTTGATCTTTGCCAGGGGCTCGACTTCTACCCACTTGATGAAGTAATCAATAGCAACAATGGAGAAGCCGACACCTCCTCTGCCCTTCGATAATAGGCCAATAAGGTCCACGCCCCATTTGCTAAAAGGCCAAGGGCTAGATACTACGGTGAGCTCCTGGGAGGGTCGCCTTTGGAAGTGGGAGAAATGTTGGCACCTGTCACATTTATAAACAAATTAGAGGGCATCCTTTTTCAAAGTGGACCAATAGTACCCTTGCCTGAGTGTCTTCCTCTCCAAAGCAAGCCCTCTAGAGTGGTTGTCACAAACACCTTCGTGGATCTCCTGAAGTACATAGTCAGCCTCTTCTCCTCCCATGCATTGGAGAAGAGACGAGGCGAATCCTCGCTTGTAAAGAATATCATCCACCAACATAAAATGGGCGGACCTCCTCCTCAGCTTGTAGGCTTCTTCTTTGTTATCTGGAAAGGCTTGATCCTTAAGGTAGGATATGAGAGGCTGCATCCAAGTTGGGGTTTCTTCGATCTACATCACCTTTTCTTTGGAAATGGTTGGCCTCAACAGGTGCTCTATCGGCTCCACTGTCAATAGCTTTGAATCCTTGCTGCTTGCTAAATTGGATAAGGCATCCACGTGCGATTTCTCATCGCGAGGGATTTGACTTAACTTGAATTTTTCAAAAGAGGGAAGTAAGTTCATTACCAATTTCAGGTAAGCTGCCATGGTCTTGTCTTGAGCCACGAAGCTGCCACTCACTTGACCTACAACAGGTTGGGAATCACTACTGATGAGTAGCCTCTTTACTTGCATTTCCTTGGCCAGCCTTAGTCTGGCAAGGAGGGCCTCGTATTCAGCTGCGTTGTTGGTGGCTTTAAATTCGAACCGTACAGTGCTGTTCAATTTGTGCCCTTCAGAGCTCACCAGTACCACCCCTGCACCCGAGCCCATATCACCGGAAGAGCCATCTACGAATAGGTTCTAGGTGGGAGGCTCTGGGGGTTCCGTGGCTTCGAGAACTTCAGGGACATTGGCAAATTCAGCCACAAAGTCTGCTAAGGCTTAGCCCTTGATGGCCGTTCGTGCTTTAAAGAGGATTTCAAATTCACTCAACTCCATTGCCCATTTCAACAATCTCTCTGAGGTATCAGGCTTTTGTAAGACTTGCCTGAGTGGGAAGTTGGTCAGCACGTGAATCGTGTGGGCTTGAAAATAAGGTATCAACTTCCGGGATGTTGTTATTAATCCCAAAGTTAATTTCTCCATATCGGGGTAACGTATCTCAGGAGGTAATAAGGCTTTGCTGACGTAATAGACTGGTAATTGAGTCGAACCCTCCTCCCTTACAAGGACAGCACTTATGGCCTCATCTGAGATGGCCAAGTATAGTTGTAAATGTTCTCTAGACTTAGGTTTCGACAGGAGGGGAGCCTGTCCCAGATGCTTCTTCAGCTCTTGGAAGGCCTCTTCACATTCCTTGTTCCACTGGATACTCTTGCCCCTCTTCAATATCTTAAAGAATGGAAGGCACTTGTCGGTTGCTTTGGATACGAAGCGACTTAAGGTAGCCACTCGACCAGTTAGACTCTACACCTCTTTAGGTTTTTGTAGGGATCTCATTTCAACTAACACTTGAATTTTCTCGGGGTTAGCCTCTATGCCTCGCTGGTTGACAATGTATCCTAAGAACTTGCCTGACGCAACTCCAAATGCACACTTGAGGGAGTTCAGCCTCATGTTATACTTTTCTAATATCTGGAATGTGTCATTGAGATGGGATATATGATTACCAACTTTTAGGCTTTTTACAAGCATGCCGTCACATAGACCTCCATTGTGTTGCCAAGCAGGTCCGCAAACATCTTATTCACGAGCCTCTGATAAGTGGCTCAAGCATTCTTCAGCCCGAAGGGCATCATCTTATAGCAGTAAAGCCCACTATCGATGATGAAGGAGGTATGTTCCTCATCGCCTGGGTATATGGGAATTTGGTTGTAACCAGAGTAGGAGTCCATGAAGCTCAAGGATTCGTGTCCTGCAGTGGAGTCCACTAGTTAATCTATTCTTAGAAGTGGGAAGCTGTCCTTAGGGCATGCTTTATTGAGATCAGAAAAATCGATGCACACTCTCCACTTCCCGTTATGTTTCCTTACTAGGACCGAGTTGGAGACCCACTTCGGATAGATGGCCTCTCTGATGAAACCATTCTTGATTAGTTTCTGCACTTCCTCTTTAAGAGCTTCATATCGGTCTGGATTTAGGGCCTTTCTCTTTTGTCGATGCGGGGCAACTTTGGGATCGATTTTTAGGTGGTGGCAGCTAACTCCTGGGTCGATGCCCACCATATCCTCATGCCTCCAAGCAAAAACATCCCAATTCTTGCGTAGAAATTCCTTGAGCCTCTCCTTAGTACCTACTGTGAGGCCTCGGCCTATTTGTAGTAGCTTGGTGGGATCAGTTGGATCAACAGGGAAACTTTCTAGTTCTTCCATTGGGGCAGTTTGGGATTCGGCCTCAATGATGCGGGGGGTCAAGTTCGTCATAGACAGGTGTCTTCAAAGGAGGATCCGAACCCATTGCCTCTAGCACCATATTCAAGTTACGAGGTTTCCCTTTCTCACGGCATTTAGATAACACTCTTTGGCTCCTCTTTGGTCGCCTTTTACGGTTGCCACTCCTTGGTCAGTTAGAAACTTCATGCATAGGTAGTGGACGGAAGTGACAGCTCCAAGTTCTTTCAAAGCGGGTCTTCCCAACACCCCATGGTAGGAAGACCTACTATCAACTTCCAAGAATTCTATAAAGTTCAAAGTTGATAGGGGAGGCTCTCCCATTTCTACGGCAAGCGTGATTTTTCCCATGAACTCGTATAATGGGGTGTTAGTGGGGGTCAACTCGTGGTCCAAGATCATTTTGTCGAAGGTGGATCCGAAAAGTATGTTGAATGAGCTACCGTTATCCACCAACATTCGCTTTAAATCATTCCGAGCCACCACAGCTCTTACCACTAGGGCATCGCAATGGGGGTAGTGAACACCCTCTGAATCCTTGTAGGTGAACACGATAGGAGGGGATTGGTTCCTTCAGAACTATTATCCATGATGTAGCTAATCGGTGAAGGTCCTTTCGCTTTTCGAGCATAATTCCTTTGGGAATTCCTTGTTTCTCCACTGACTTAGGGGCCTCCAAAGATAGTATCGATCTTGTTAATCGGAGTATCTTCTTGCCGGTTTCGATGGTCTCTACCACGCTACCTTTGTTGGGGATGGAGGCCTCTACTCACCCTATTTCGATGATCTATCAACTCTTCATTAATAATTTCTCATCGTATCATTTCCAACAGAGCATCGTAGGTGGTAGGGTCTTGGTTTTTCACGTCCCTCCAGAACAAAGTATTCATATTCAGGACCCCTCAACACGAATAGCGCTTCACGATCAGTGACTTGAACGCAATACGTCATTTCATTCGTGAAGCAAGATAAAAAAAAAAACTCTTTAAAGTTTCACCGGGTTGTTGCCTCATGTCCTGAAGGCTCTGAATGGGAGCATTTCCTTCCTTACTTACAGCGAATCTTTTTAAAAGGACGGTTTTAAATTCTGGCCAGCTCCGAATGCTCCCAAGCGGTAGCCTGCTATACCATATTTCGGTAGAAGGTCCTGCCTGGTTGCCAGCCTCCTCTTCCCTCCTTTGATGTTCGCGTCGAGGCGGTACAATTCGGGGGGCATGTTTTTGCCTTTTCTCTGGTTGCCGAGTCTCAGGAGGTGGGGCTATGGCATGTTCCTGGGCGCTGGGACTCGCTCATGCCTTGGCTCTGCTGGGCTCAGCCTATCAAACACGCTAATGGACCATTGAAGCTTATGTTCTGGTTCATATTCTGGAGGAAAATTATCCTCCATGTCAAATGGGGCCTCGGTGGGTTGGCCAAAGGCATATTAGATGATATATCCACTCCCACTTCCCTTTCTTCAGGGCTCATTCCCCTATTGCGCCTAGGAAGGTGAGCTCTTTGGCTTTGCACTTCCTCTGGTTGGTATTGCTCATGCGAAGCATAGGGAGGAATTGGGCGACCTCTATGGCCTTGCATTTGACCCTCTAGCCTTACAAAGAATTAAACACTCTTACATTTGACAAGATAAGACACTTACACTTTTCTAAAGGTCACATCAATCATTCGTACCAATATTTTCATTATTAGCAAATCTGTGCACGTGGGTCATCACCAACTAAGGAGCCTCGGATCTATGATGCCTCGAAAGTGGCAGGGCCTCAGATACAACAATGGCCTCGGATAATGAGCTTCAGGTGTATATGGGCCTCGGATGATATGGCAAGGGACCCACGACCTAATGAAGATAGCTTCGCAACAGCACCTGGTAACAAGTCATAACAATAGTCCTCCAAGTTCATGGGTGATTATTTATGTTATACGTGGACTTTTAATAATAAATTTACAAAATTTTTGAACGAAATTTGACAAAAATTTTGGTTAGGATAGCTCCGGAGATTGAACGTGGTAGGGGCTCAACGACACGAGACGTTTCGTTCGGACTACGCCGATATAAACGGAACGCAATTGTATAACAAAACCAATCGATGAAGAACAAGATTTGTAGATAAAAAATGTTAGTATATGAGAGAATAGTATGGCTTCAAGTATTTAGAGTTTCATCATCCTTTACATATTACATGGATAGGATATTTATAGTAGTACGAATGAAATGGTAACCTTTGGATCAATTTACACGTGACCTCATCTCCTCGGCCAGGGCGTCAAGTCATAGCAATCACCATATTGACCTTCTAGCCTTACAAAGAATTAAATGCTCTTACATTTGACAAGACAAGACACTTACACTTTTCTCAAAGGTCACATCAATCATTCGTACCAATATTTTCATTACTAGCAAATCTGTGTACGTGGGCCGTCATCAACTAAGGAGCCTCGAATCTATGATGCCTCGAAAGTGGCAGGGCCTCATATACAACAATGGCCTCGGATAATGGGATACGGATGTAGATGGGCCTCGGATGAAATGGCAAGGGACCCACGACCTAATGAAGATAGCTTCACAACAGCATCTGGTAACAAGTCATAACAATAGTACCCCAAGTTCATGGGTTATTATTTATGTCATGCGTGGACTTTTAATAATAAATTTACAGAAATTTTGAACGAACACAAATTTCGATCAAGATAGCTTCGAAGATTGAACGTGCGAGAGGTTCAACGATACGAGACGTTTTCGTTAGGACTCCGACGATATAAACGGAACGCGATTGTATAAGAAACCAATCGATGAAGATCAAGATTTGTAGATAAAAAATGTTAGTAGATGAGAGAATAGTATGACTTCAAGTATTTAGAGTTTCATCATCCTTTACATATTATATGGATGGGGTATTTATAGTAGTACAAATGAAATGGTGACATTTGGATCAATTTACACGTAGCCTCATCTCTTCGGTCAGGGCGTCAAGTCATAGCAATCACCATATTGACCTTCTAGCCTTACAAAGAATTAAATGCTCTTACATTTGACATGACATGACAAGACACTTACACTTTTCTCAAAGGTCACATCAATCATTCGTACCAATATTTTCATTATTAGCAAATCTATGCACGTGGGCCGTCACCAACTAAGGAGCCTCTGGATCTATGATGCCTCGAAAGTGGCAGGCCTCAGATACAACAATGGCCTCGGATAATGGGCTTCAGGTGTATATGGGCCTCGGATGATATGGAAAGGGACCCACGGCCTAATGAAGATAGCTTCGCAATAGCACTTGGTAACAAGTCATAAATAACACATCATATATTTGCTCTATGAAGTAAAGCTAATTAAGAACCATTTAAAAAGATAAATAATGATAAAAATTGAGGTAAAATATGACGTAAACCCTCTCAAAATTAATTGATTACATTAGGAATTAGAAAGTTTTTATTTTGTTGACGATGCATTGCGGTGTACGAGATTTTGAATAATTTGGGAATTTTCCTAATTAAAATTTATATTTTAATTCAAGTTAAAGTTAACAATCAATTTTTACCACATATTTCATGGATTTCACAACTTTTGAACTATATATTTTACAAATTTTTAATCAAAATCTACTAAAATTATAATTTTAATCCCCACCAAAAAAGGCTAATTAATTAATGTAATTTCAATTTCTCATAAAAGTTAAATTTAGAGATTTTAAACATACCTTAAAATTTGAGATTCTACTGAAAATCTTTATTAAGTTGAATTTTATCCATCTATACATCGTATTATCATCAGGAAAAAAAATTGATATTCAATTAGTTAATTAATCACAACTTTCCAAAATGGAACCAACTCATCCAATAGATTCGTAAGTCTTGTGTGTAGAAATTTCTTTTTATTTGCTTAAAAAAAATATTAACGTTGAGTATATTATCTTCTATAGAACGGATTTGTGCACATACCATTAGCATCAACTTTATTATTTGCGCTTGTTCGCGAAAATATATTTCGAATTTAAATCACGGCAAGTGTACGATTCGTTGAGAAGTAATAAACTGAAAATTCTAAAATTTCGAGTATCGTTCCCACGAGGATTGATTTAACCTGATTTTTATTATCGCGACCTTAATCGAATCTATTAAATTTTAGATGAGTTTTTCAGTTTCAAATATTAAACTAAAACTAGAATGCAAATTAAACTAAAATGACGACTTAAATGCAAAAATGAC
>CAIGRF010200569.1:17706-28735 GCA_903798235.1 Fraxinus ornus | reverse complement strand
TCATGGACCCCCGTTATAATTTATCGAGTACTAAATTTATAATTGATCAAATTTCAAATGCTTTAACTTTTAATATACATGTTACTTATAGGAATTTGGAAACAACGTTCCGTGAAATGTATGAATTATATGCTACATGAATGGGTACACATATTAATCATGTACATACACATACTCCTTCCACTAATATAACAGATGACGACGCTGAAATTTTGAATTTATTTGAAAGCATGAACTCGTATAGATTTGATGCAACTGCATATGCATGTGGTTCCTTTAGTAGTAGGAGTAGTTTGGTTTCCACTACATGTACTCAAACTTCCAGTCGTAGTCCAAATCCAAATGCGTTGCCATATGAATTACTTGATTACTTTAGTCAAACTTTGCCTAGTAACAAAGCAGTTAGTAAAAGTTCAGAAGATGTCCTTGAATTCTGGCGAAATAACGAACGTCGATGGCCAGTAGTTTCTGCAATGGCAAAAGATCTACTAACACCTCCGGTTAGCACTGTAGTTTCGGAGTCATGAGTCAACTAAATGAAGATATTTTAGAAACGTTAACGTGCGTGAAGGATGGGGAAGACGCTAATTATCGAATTCAAGATAAATATGTCGAAATTGCAAGTAATCGAGTAAGTGATATTTAATTTCACCACATTCATCACAATATTTTATTTTCATACTTTTATAATTTTTAAAAAAAATTGTACACGTAACAAGTTGTTCGTGTACAATTTTTAATTCCGCCTACTCGAAATTAAAGTAGTCAGTCTTAAGCCCGGATAAAGGATGAGGGTTTATTTATTTATTTTTTTTTTAAATTGTAAAAAATCAAAATGTTTTGAAAAATACATATTTAAAAAATTATTTACAAAATGTTTTTATATATATTTTTCTTTAGGTTCTCATTTCTCAACAAATAAAATGTTGTTTTTATTATTATTTTAAAAATTAAAATTGTTTTGAAAAATGTATATTTAAAAAATTTAGATAATGTTTGTGTATATATATATTTTTAAGTTTAGTAATTTAATAGTTTATAAATTATAGTTATTATAGAAAAAATTAAATTTGGACGAGCCGGGGAGCTCGCCAAAAAACCAACGAGCCGAGCACCCGCTTGGCTCGTGGTTCACGAGCCGAGCTCGTCCTAGTATGGGCCTAGCCTGCTCGGCTTGGCACATTGCCACTTCTACTGGGCATTGATTTTCCCAAATATTTCTCCAAATTCTTGAATGTATTCTCCTTGTACTCTTGATTTGTATCCCTAGAATACTAAGAAATTGAAAATGCAAAGAAAAGAATATGAAAAAAGAAAGAAAAATGAAAGAAGAAAAAAGAAAAGGAAAAGAACACCAGCTTGGGCGAAGAAGCCGCTGCACGTGCCACTACTTAAAACCTAGCAAATAATTCAGAATTTGTACTTTAGTCCCGAGAAATACACAAAATAATTAAAACCATCCCCAACTTTTTAAAAGCTTCTGTCCAAAAGACCAAAATTAGGGGTGTCCAAAAGTCTCGAATCGAGCGGTTTTTCATAAGTTAAATATCCGAACGGGTACTCGAATCGAGAACCAATGGTTTGAGTCGGGTCTCGGGTCTAGATCAAGAACCGAAAAATTGAATAAGAACAAAAACTAAATAATTTTTTATTAAATTATTTTATTTTTCTAAATAAATTAACAAATTAATTAAATAAATCAGATCATTTCATAATTTTAATTTTAAAGTCAAATCATTTTAAAGCCCATTAACTCATTTTAAAGACAAGAATTAGTGAAGTTTGGATCACCTACATTTTAATATTAATATCTACTTTTTTGTATTTGTATGCATTAAATTAATGTTATTCAACGGCTAGTTATTTATATATTTTTGAATTGGGCTACATTAATTTGTAAAAGTTACGAACGAAATGTCATTAGTCATATTTATGTAGTGTTGCTATAAATGTTAAAAAATTTAATTATGGTACGGAATCGAACTCGAACGGTTCCATAATTATATTTGGACCCGACGGTTCCATTTATTAAATACTCGAAAATTTTGGAACCGAATCAAACCGACCCACGGACAACCCTAACCAAAACCATAAATTATTGCTTTTAATTTTGCAGCTAAGTCCTCTAGATAATTGCATGTCAAGTCCCTCAACTTTGATCTTGTACAATTTGGTCTTTAGATTTTGACTTTCATATCAATTATGCCCTTCATAGATTGCATCTGAGATCCTTCAACTTTTTGCTTTGTTCAATTTGGTCCCCACATTCTCAATTTTGCACACTTTTAGTCCATTTTTCTTCGTTTTGTCTTGTTCTCTTTCCTTTGGGTGGTGTTTACTTACAAATGCAATAATTACATAATTATAAGTAGAAATCCGCTCATTTTTTTTCAATAATAAGTGTATTTAAGTATTAAATAAGTGTGCAAAAATACACTTATCAAGGTGTTTATGCGAAATTTAAATTTACCAATTAATAAATCTAACAAGTCTCAGTTATTAATTAATCCAAATGAATTCACATGCACAACTATCATATGTTGAATTATAGCAATTAATAAATTACTAAAAAATAAATAACACTTGAAAATTGCTGATGGAGAAAACTCGTAACTAGGTAAAAACTCCAGGCCAAGCAAGTAAAAACTCACTATAAACTAATCAACTTACAATACTTTCAGACACGACAAACTCTATTACTTTCTGACCTCCTAACTGTAATCACCAAAGCCCTCTTGGATTGTGTGCTCCTGCACCAACTCCCGACCTTCTCAATTCGTCTATTTCCTGTGGATCAATGAGAACTCCTCATTCTCCAACAACCGGAACTCCGATCACCTTCCTTGATCTTTAGAACTTTGACGATGCTATGGAAGTATGTGTTTTGGTGTTTGGTTTATATGAAGTTGATGTTTTTCAATACTATGAAGAAATCAAAAAGAATGTTAAACTATTAGAATGATATGTAGGAAGTAATCCTTTGTTTCTCTCAATGTTCAACACACCCTTTTTTGAATGGAGGCATGGATATATATAGTGTAGAGGTTTTGGGTAGTATGGGCAGGATAAAACCTTGAAAAATGCAAATTAGGTTGTGTCGCTCGAGCGAGGTCCAAGCGATAAGGCGAGTGACGTAGCTTCTTTTTCAACAATAGTTTTGTCAAAAGATTTCCAACTTCATTTTAAATTACTGGCACAATCGTTTTAATTTTTTTTATTGAAAAAAAAATCATTATTTTTTTCTTTTCTTTCATAAAATTGCATTTAGAAACACACCTTTTTCTTTCCCTTGCACACTTTTGCATAGTCGGCATATTTCAGTGATCGATTCAACGGTAAACAATGACCATAAGATTTTTCATTTAGCAAATTAAACAAAGTTTAACAAAATCATTAGTTAAATTTTTTTAAGAATTAAGCCATTAATTGATAGTTATAAATTGATTCCATGCAAATTTATATAGAATATCCTTCAAGAGGACACGGCTTACATTACATGGAAAATTCTATATTTTTTAGAAATCTTTATGATCAAGAAACCATACAAAAGAAACATTACTCAACACTTATTCAGTTATTCATTTTTATTCTTCATGATCCATGAGATATCTTTAAGAGGGCAAACAAATCATAATATTTCTTTTCTAGTTGATATTCCACCAGAATTGTCCTTGAAGATCTTTAATCACATTCGCGTCAACTTGGAATGCCTTGGTGAGAACATCAATATTAATGGGCGGGTTGGATCCAAAAACTGCGATTGCAAATGAGATGACTCCTGGGTTTTGGCTGCTTAGACAAGCAAATACAACTGCAATANGGATACAAAGTCTTGGTGAAGAGTTTGTTCTTTACATTCGGATCTGCAGGGTTCGAAGTAACGAATCCAACATAGAGAGTACCCTCCACAACAAGAAGAACCTCAGTAGCCCGGGGGTGCGTGTGGGGTGGGTTGAGGCCATAAGGTGCATAGTCGATACGAACTAAAGAGATACCAAGAGTGTTGAGTCCTGGTAATAGGTAGACATTCACAGGAGTGACCTTTGATCCTAGGGGATTTGATGTATTTCCAGGCATGTTCAGTCCTCGAAAGAGGAAATCATCGGCACTGACCATGTTTGGATCCTTGCAAATCTTTCCATTCACAAAAACTGCAATAAAAATTGAAGTCATTGCCAAGCCATATTTATGTATATACCAACATAATTTAGTACATAAAATGTAGTGAAAATTGTCATAAAAATTATTAAGAAACTGAATGCAATAAAATTATATTATTCCCTAATGCATATTTGGTAGGAGATACAGTACTAAAAGAAAATAACTATAAAATTTTGTTGATTCTAATGTTAAGTAGTATTGAGTAGTGGGCGTACTGCACACAAGATAAGGTTGTTATTCTAGGAGTGTAAAATGCATTTACCTTTTGCTTCAGCATCCTTAACAGCAACACAGAAATCTTGCAGGGGAGCGGGATCAGAAGCATATGTAAATGAAACCAATGAGATAATAAGAACTGAAATTAGAAAGCGAACAGCCATTTTTAGTACAACCGATATTTTGTTTTTGCTGTGGTTTGTGGATGTTTATTTCGTGAGATGGGATTGCCTATTTATAGTTATCAGCTCATCTTTTCAAGCAAATAATCTTGCCAAGTCTTCAAAACATAATTAAATATATATTTTCAAGAACAGATCGTTTAAAACAACTAACACTAAAATATTCTTGAAGTGTTCTCATTTAGTAATTAGTCGTTGACCAATTAATAATTACCTAACCACTCTGAAAATTCAGTCTGTGTTTTGAATTAATTTCAAAGTGGTTATTCTGTCATTCCTAGTACTTCTGGGAAAAAAAATTTTATCAGACAAAATAAAATGCAGATGGGGATGGGGATGGGGATGGAGATGAGAAGCTATAATTTACATAATTCCCAATGCACTATGCTCAGACTGGATTAATTTATGGAAATTATTGATAACTCAATAGTTGACTGGCTAATGGAAGTTGTTCACCAATTCATTAGAATTAGTCTGCCAGTTTTTCTTTTGCAAGTGAATTAGGATAGTTTCCATTTTCCAAGTCTTTATGTGTAACAATTTCGAGAAGAAATCTTCGTTTCTCGACAGTTGACACTGTCTGTGCAGTTTTTCTACATGGAAATGGCCTTTTTATATATCTCAGCTACTGCATACTTTAATATGGCTTTGTGATCAAGTATGAGAAATATTATTAATGGTCAGATATATTAATCACTGTCATACATAATACATTACGCATTTATACTGTCCTATTTTGATACATATAATGATTTTAAGTTGCACAAAATTCATATGTAATGCAAGCCAGAGATGCTGATGACAATCCAGAATCTACTATTAGTGTTCAAACCATGCTTGGGGATTTGAATATTATGTCCAATTAAGCTGTCAATCTGTCATTCTCACCCTTTGAAAAGTTCTAATGAGTTTTCTATAAGAAAATATGTAGCAATGGAATTCTACACAAGCATGGAAAAAGTCCAAAATGGCAATGATATATTAAGCATTATGATGCATAGCTACATCTCTATTAAATTGCTGTTAATTTTTACAGCAATCCACATCACGTACATGAATAATACTAACTGTACGAGACATCTATTTATAATGTAAATTATTTTATTTGCACATTTGAAGTCGTTGAAAGTATTTCTTTGACAATGTAAATGTTTTAAACGTTCAGTTGTATTATGTTGTATTATGTAGAGACTTGAGTTTCCATAACCTACGAGGAACAGTACTAGTTCATTTCCTTGAACACCTAATATTTACGTAACTTCTAGCCAATATGAAATTTTCTTTGCACTTTCTCAATATATTTAAATGTGTCTCAAAAATAACAAAGTTAAATGACCTAAGTCAAACTTTGACATAAGTTTGGTCACAAACAACGTTTTTCACCATTATCTTTTTAATTCACCTATTAGCCCCTTTTGATACGAATTCTTAAAAATTCATTCTTTCAAAATTCATTTTTAACCACACATTATTCAATAAAATAATATTACACGCAAATCCATAATTTTTCCTTATTTTTTAACCATATATTTTCGACACATCTCATCATAAAATTTTCTTCTCCTTAATGTGCATCAAACACCCCCTTTGGTGTCATTTTAAAATAATGATACAACTGTTTTAAAATCTTAATTTATTAATTTAAAATTTCCTTTTTTTTTTCCTTTTTTTCTTAAAAAAAATGGATTTAGAAACACGTTTTCCTTCCCTTAATGAGAGTTGAGTTTTACTTCGGAAGAGTTGGCAAAAGAAACAGGTTAACTATTGTAGTAGTTCAAATTTTCCCTTAATCAATAATCACGATATAAGATTTTACATTAGTAGATTAAACAAACTTTCACAAAGTCATTAGGTAAAATCTTTAACAAGAAAACTATTTATTGACACCTCTAAATTGATTGCATTCTAACTTATTAATAACATGATTCAAGAGAACATAGGTTACATTAAATGAGAATATTTATATTCTTTCAAAATCTTTATCGTCAAGAAACCGAGAGAAACATTTCTCAACGTTTATTCAGCGTTTGTATGGGATAGATTTTTCCAAGTGAAAAATGATTATTTGAATAATGTAAAAAATGTTGGAAATTTTTTTACTTTACAAAAAATTCAAAATAATTTAAAAAAAAAAAAAAAATCACTCCCAAATAAGCCATCGAGTTGTTCTTCTTTATTATTCAAAACTCACAAGATATCCTTCAGAGGTCAAACTCATTATAAAGATTTGTAGGGTGTCAGGATCAGATGCAGATGCCAATGAGAAATAAGAACAGTAGTTAGTAAGCAAATCGATATCATTTCTACGGCTGATATGTGTTTTGTTTATCTATGTATATCTTTGTTTCATGGGTGAAAGAGAACTGAAATTTATGGTTACGTTTTCAATGGAATCAGTCATCAAATTCTAAGGTTAGTTTGCCAAGTCTAATTTTATATTTTTAATCTTACAAGAACAAATTAGTTAGTCTTCTTGAAGTGGTAGTCTTTTTTTAATATTTCTAATCTCCTACTCTCCTTTTCTTTATTTTGGTTCACACCTTGAACTTGTATAATAGAATAAACTTGCGTGTAGTGCAAATCGTTTAATTTTTTGCTTGAGAAAGTAGATAACTTGACAAGAAGCATAGAGACGTGTTCAAAAGTTATAAAAAAAATAAACACCACTTCTCGCTTTGAGATCTTAAACTTTTAAATGAACTTATTCAATAAATTCTACATTCAAGCATGAGTTTAAATATTCCAATAAAGTGGGGTCATATTCGACTGTAAGTTCTAGTAGAGCTTCATTTTTACTTCTTGGGTCCTATTGACAAGACTTTTTCTTTTTGTCAAATCGCTCTTGAAAATAATTCATTAATTTTAGCCCAGCTTCCTCTAAAGTTCTTCTAACTAGAAGCACTTATAAAATTAACTAAAAAAGTCCAAAAATAACTTTTAAATCTCAAAAACTCATTTTGACTTCTTATAAGACAAATAATACATTAGCTCATATACTACTAAGGAAGATTGAGTAACTCCAAATAGTAAGAGAAATTAATAATAAAATCTTGTTTATTACCCCTTGATTTCAAGGGGTTCATCGATCATTCTTGATCTTGGAAAAACATCTATAACTCTTGAATATATATGCCAATGTAACGTAGTAAATTAAAACTGTTAATGGGTAATACGAGAAGGACGATGAATAGAAAAAGAATAACTATTTTGATTTATTCTTCTTAGGTTTACAATGAATATGGGTACATATTTGAAGTTGTAGAATAAACCTATACATGGAAAAATATATACATAGAAGAGAATAAACTTATACAAGGAAAATAATAAAACTTTATTTTGTATATATTGCGTAATAGTCCCCCTCAAGTTGGAGCATGGAGGTCCGTAATGCCGAACTTTGATCGGAAGAAAACAAATAATTCACGTCCCAAGGGATTAGTAAAAATATGAGCTTGTTGTTGAGAGGTCGGGACGTAGGAGGGAGTGAGTAGACTAGATTGAATTTTTTCACGAACTAGATGACAGTCCAATTCAATGTGTTTGGTACATTAATGAAAAACTGGATTTCAAGCAATGTGAATAGCAGCTTGGTTGTCACAGTGAAGAAGAGCAGGTTGAGAGTGGGACACATTGAGGTCGTGCAAGAGGAGACGAATCTAAACAAGCTCGCAAGTGGTGGTAGCCATATCATGATATTCAGCCTCAGCAGAAGAGAGAGAGAGATAGTAGGTTGCTTTTTCGTGCACCAAGAAAGTGGACTGTCACCTAACTTGATGACATATCCAGTGGTGGATCGACGAGTAAGTGGACAACTAGCCCAATCAGAGTCACAAAGCTGTATGTGGATGAGAAGATGAGACCATAACCCTGAGTGGTCTTTAAGTAGCAGAGGACATGAAGAGCTACGAGATGGTGAGGTACATGAGGAGCATGCATGAATTGACTGAGAACATTGACGGCGAATGTGAGATCTGGTCGAGAAACAGTCAAGTAGAGCAATCGACCAACTAAATGTCGATATGAACTAGGATTAGTCAAAAGGTCACCATCCGAGTTAGTAAGTTTGACATGCTGCTCCATAGGAAAGTAAGCAGGGCGTGATCCTAATTGACCAGAGTCTGAGAGAATATCCAAAGTATATTTTCGTTCATTAATGAAGATGCCAGTAGGAGAATGAGCAACCTCAATTCCAAGAAAATATTTGAGATCACCGAGATCTTTAATCTTGAATGTATGAGCAAGATGAGATTTGATGGAAGTGATGGCTAAGAGATCATTCCCAGCCATCAAAATGTCATCGACATATATAAGAATAGCTGTGAAAATCGTGCCTAGAGTTTTTGTGAAGAGACTATGATCAGTAGATGATTGGCCAAAACCTGTAAGAGTGAGAGTGTGAGGTAATTTCAAGTACCATTGCCGAGATGCCTGTTTGAGACCATAGAGAGACTTGTGAAGAAGACGTACGCGCGTTTTCCCCTAAGGACAATACCCTGGTGGGGGTCTCATATGTAATTCCTCATCAAGATCACCATGGAGGAAAGCATTATGAACATCCAACTGGTGTATGATCCAATGTTTAGCTGCAGCTATAGCAAGGAGACAATGGACAGTGACAAGTTTAGCTACAGGTGCAAATGTATCATGATAATCAAGGCCCTCTACTTGAGTAAAACCCTAGGCAACCAAACGAGCCTTATGGCATTCGATGGAACCATCTGCACATAATTTTATTTTGTAGACCCATTTGCAACCAATAGCCTTCTTACGTGGAGGAAGGGTTTCAAGGGTCCATGTTTGGTTAGCCTCCAAAGCTTGAATTTTAGAGGCCATTGCTTGTTGCCAATGGGGCTCAAGAATGGCTTGAGAATATAGAAGAGAATCCTAGATGTTTTTCGAGACAGAAGATAGAAAAGCAAAATGTTTGGGATGAAATAAACGATAAGAGAGAAAACTGGGTAAGGAATGAACCGTACCTGAGAAAGACTGAGAAGTAGATGTCGAACGTGTAGTCTCTGCTGGCAAGTCTGAGAAAACGTAATCTTGAAGGTATGATGGACGAATGATGGTGCGGTGAGGTTTGTGTAATGTAGATATGGATAGGATTGGTATCTGAAGGATCTTTTGAAGGATCTGCATAAAGTGCAGGATTCGGGGATAAGGATGGATCGAGAGGTACAATGGTGGGAGGGGTTGATGTTAGGGAAAGGGAGTCAGATTTTGGTTCGATGTTAGTTGATGGGGGAAGGAGGGTGCATATCGAGGAAGCCTTGGTCTTCAGGTGGGGAAGGAGACGGTGATGGTCCAGAGTGTGATGTGATAGTAGCAAAAGGGAAAGCAGATTCCACAAAGTGTACATCACGAGAAAGAAAAATAGTTTTTGTGTTTAGATCATAAACACGATAAATGTGTGGGGTTTGAGTATAGCCGATAAATATGCAAGGTTTGGCGCGAGGTGAGAATTTAAAACGATGAATTTTCAAAGTGTGTGAATAACGAAAGCATCCAAACATAGCTCATAAGGAGTTTTGTGGCGAAGAGATGAAGAGGGGGTGCGACTAATTAAATAAGTAGCAGTGAGTATGCATTCGCCCCAAAAAGAAGTACGTAAATGGGTATGAAAATGAAGACACCAAGCCACATTTAAGAGATTGTGATGTTTTCGTTCAGCCACACCATTTTGTTATGGTGTTTCAACACAAGTTTGTTCATGAATAATGCCATGATCAAGAAAAAAAATTTGCATGCAATGTGAAAGAAATTCTTGACCATTATCAGAACAAACATGTTTGACATGACAATTAAATTGTGTGTTAACCATTTTAATAAAGGCTGTGAGACAAGAAAATGTGTCAGATTTAAAACGGATTAGGTATTCCCAAGTAACACGAGAAAAATCATCAACAATAGTGAGAAAATAATGTGCACCACATGTAGATGGTGTAGGATAACCACCCCAAATATCACAATAAATACGATAAAATATGGAATCATTTTGATTCTCAACTAATTTAAAAGGTAGACGAGTATGTTTGCCTCGAATACAACTATCACAATTGTCAATCATATCCGAAGTACATAAAAATTTTGGAATGCAAGAAATAGAAGGATGACCTAAGCAGAGATACCATAAGGTTGAGGTAGAATTAGTGTTGCGTATTTTTATATCGCAAGTGTACGATATCGTAACAAGTAATAAAGTGGACCTTTGAGTCCGGATTATCGTTCCCACGAGGACTATACTTTAAGACTTAATCTATTATTTCTAACTTTTATTTGATGCAAATAACAAGAACAATGATTGGTTATGAATTTTTGAATTGAAATACTTGAAATTAAATTGAATGCAAAAGCGATTGATTGGAAATTCAAAGGATAACGGATATTAGGGCGGAACAATTTCACCTATTTATCACATTTACTCCTTAAATCAAGATTCATACAATCTAAGGTAGTGTTCGGTCGAATTC
>CAIGRF010200569.1:0-10154 GCA_903798235.1 Fraxinus ornus | reverse complement strand
GGGGATGATTACTTTGACAGAAACGGTTGTCCAAATCGATCCAAACGTCAGATGATTTTGAAGAATAAATTAAGCTTTGGCGTAGAGGTTTATCAATCTAATTTAAGAGCTATGAGAGTACCATATCATTACAACAATCCCATAGTGTAGCAATTGAAGAATCTGATGGTTTTTGTAAAGAACCATCGACAAAAGCAAGCTTATTTTTGGCATTAATGGCCATACGCATTGAGCATTTCCAGGTGGCATAGATATCCCCTGTGAGAAGATCAGGCACTAAGACAACATCGGGATTGTCAACAGGGGTCAAGAAGTATGGTGAAGTGAGGTCATCAATCAATTGAGAAGGAGTTTGGGTAGTAGCCATGGTGAAGTAGGAAATTCTGCTACCGGAAGGGGTTGAAAGAAGAATTAATTTGCTGGAATTAGAAACTGGAAGAAGTTCTTTGCTGGAATTCGAAACTGGAAGAAGTTGGCAGAAGAATTAATTGTGCTGGAATCAGAATTAATTTGCTGGAATAAGAAACTGGAAGAAGCTCTTTGCTGGAATAAAAAAAATTATGTTGCTGGAATGAAAAAAAGGTGCTGATCTTGCTGCTCTGATACCATAATACGAGAAGGAAGATGAATAGAAAAAGAATAACTATTTTGATTTATTCTTCTTAGGTTTACAATGAATATGGAACATATTTGTAGTTGTAGAATAAACCTATACATGGAAAAATATACACATGGAAGAGAATAAACTTATACAAGGAAAATAATAAAACTTGATTTTGTGTATATTGCGTAATAATGGGGTCAAGTGGTGGTATGAGTTTAAGTAGAGAACAATGTCGAGTCTTGTAGACACTATGTTATACAACAAGATAGCACATAAATTCAATAAAAAGCTCCCGTTACATAATCAACATACAACAAAAGCTTCTTGATAAATTCACTGAACTGAAGGGATTCTCAATTTACTGAAGCTACCAAATTAACCATGGCTGGTAATCGGATAGTAGCAAAATTCAAAGTGTCCTCCCCATGGGAAACAATTCAATTTTGGGTGTGCACATTTGGATCCAAACTCAATAGAAAAGTAAAAAATGAGACCAAAAGTAGGGAGACGACGTAGTATATTCGACGACACATCATCATGCATCTGAAACAAATTCTTTACTCACAATCTTAGTGATGGTTGTAACCCCTTGCGCATCTGTAGAAATGGATAAAATAGCACTTCAGAATCCAAAGGAAAGGTTAATTTTAGAACCAAAGTTAGAACTATTCAATCGGGGTACTCGTGTAATTTTCCTGAAATGTAAAAAGGCGCTTTGAGGTGTAAGCCTCAGCACATACCACTAAAAAATTTAAATAATATAAAAATAAAAATAAAACATGCTTTTCATAAACCTATATAATATAACAAATTCATAAAATTAAAGTATAACTTGCAAAAAGAAAAAGAAGCAAATACTCGCATACTTTCTGTATCGCTGTAGTCATCCTTCCCTTCTTGTCGAAAGTTAGTTCTTCTTCTTCCTCCTTGCTTTGCCATCTTGGTCTGGATCAAAAATAGCTAAGATCAGTAATAAAATTGACTAACAACATGAAGATAAAGAGAAAAATGGCGAAGTAGCCCACTATGCTATAGTTAGCAATAGAAAGTCTAAATAGACAACAAGAACGAGTGAACACCTGAGCATACTTGAATTTAAGATTCAAGTGTAAATCTCACCAAACATGAGCCTTAGTAAAATTGATGCAACAAATGGCACTCAAGGTTTAATGAAAGCATTGTATGAGATAGGACTCAAGACAAAAAGCTCAGATAGCTTGTCGATACTATGCCACAATCAGATATAGTATGTTTCAAAGGGAGCAATTCATTGTCGAAATTGAAGAATGACTTGAACAAAAATTTACAAAACCAGTGGTTGTCCAGTTTATGTAAAAATAAACTGAAAATTACACGAAGACTTTTCCGTTGAATAGACAATCAATTTTTTGTCAACTAGATACTGCATCTCAAGATTTCTTTTGTTAATTAGTAGTTTCCAAAGAAATAGAACAACAATAAAAAAAAAACATATTATTTTCCTATTTTTGTCATTCCCTCCAAAAATATTCAGCAATCTATTGTAGTTGACTCTTTCATAATTCCAACAAACCAATACGAATTTGGAACCATCTTAAGAGGTCAAGTTACAACTTCTAGCAACATAGATAGTAATCTTGACAGCTTGAAGGCCATGGAATCATCTTTAACAAGTGCATATTCTGGTACCTACCCACTAGCTGTGTCCAGGACCAATATGAAGAGTTTTCCATACCGATATGGCAACAGCCACTTCTTACTTTAACATCAGTAAGCTCAATCTGAAGGATATTAAACAAACAATAGGAGAGAAAAAAAAATAGAGGAATTTTATTCACACTTAAAATGGTTTTGCCCAGCTGAATATATATCCATGATTTGATACGATTCAAAAGTACTTTCTACCAACAACCATACTATCTACTACTACTAAACAAACTTCACAATACTTTAACTTGTAGTAGGTCCAAGCTAGCCTAACTTTACATCATTACATAAGTTAGACCACAATCAAAAACAAGTGGCTAAATGGTAACCAAAAACATTTGTTAAGTGACAACAAAAGTGTCACTTACACGGCTGCATTCAACACTCCTCCTTTGACACTTTTGTTGGAAACACAAAGACATTCTCTTAGTGTTTCAAATATTTCCTTTGGTAATACCTTAGTCAAAATATCATCATTTTGATCAATAGAACAGCAGTGCACCAGCTTTACTTCAAGATGTTCTTGTGCTTGTCTGATTGCATGATGCTTGATCTTGATGTGTTTTGTCCTTCCATGAAACACCGGATTTTTAACTATTACAACTGCTGATTGGTTTTCACAATAAATGAATATTGCATTAGATTGTTTGTAGTTAAGATCCTCCAAAACTTTCCTCAACCAGATGGCTTGGTTAGTTGCTTCTGAAGCTACAATATACTCTACCTCAGCAGTTGATTGAACAACCCTTTTTTGGTTCATTGAATTCCAGTAGATAATACGTGAACGCAAATAAAAAACATAACCATAAGTGCTTTTCATGTCATCATAGGAACCAGCCCAATCACTATCAGTATAGCCAACCAATTTCAGATTCCCTGGCTTCCTATACCAAATTCCCATTTTTGCATTCCCTTTGATATATCTAAAAACTCTCTTTGCAGCTTGGAAATGCACTTCACTTAGTTCTTATTTGAATTTGGAGAGCAAATTTGCAGCAAAGGTAATGTCAGGTCTAGTGATGGTTAAATACAAAAGACTTCCTACCAAACTTTTATAGATCTTTTCATCATTCTTTATGCCTCCATCATCCTTCATTAACTTTAGGTTTTGCACCAAGGGTGCTCACGGGTTTACATTTTTACATGCTAAACCTCATTAACATCTCCTTGACATATCTCTTTTAACATACAAAAATTCCTTCTTAAGACTGATTTATTTCCATGCTAAGAAAGTACTGCATTTTCCCAAGATTGTACCAGGCTCTTGGAGCCTGCTTCAAGCCATACAAAACCTTCTTCAACTAATTAATTAAGTAGCCATTTAAGAAGGCTGACTTAACATCCAACTGATGAATTTTCCAACCTCCTTGAGCAGCAATAGCAAACAGGAATCTGATTGTTTCATATCTTGCTACTGGTGTAAAAGTATCTATGAAGTCAATGCCAAATTGTTGAGCATATTCCTTCACAACCAGCCTGGCTTTCAACCAGTTAATTGAACCATCGGAGTTCAATTTAGTTTTGTACACCCATTTGACTCCTATCACATTCTTATCTTTTGGCTTGTCTACTAACACCCAAGTTTCATTCTTCTCAATCATATTTAGCTCTTCCTTCATTGCAGCCATCAATTCATCAGAATTCTCAACTTCTGCAAAGTTTGAAAGCTCTAGTTGAGCTGAATTACATCTAGCATATACATCAGCTAATGGTCTAGTCCTTAGTACTTCATTTTCTAAATTGAATCACTATCAGATTCATCTTCTTCTACATTTACATCAATTTCAACTACCTGAGGAATAGCATTTGAAACCTGAGGTTGATTGCTTACAGATGATTCCCAATTCCATAAAGCTTTTTCATCTACCTTGATATCCCTGCTGGAGATTATCTTCTTACTCTAAGGATTGAATACCCTATAGCCTTTGGCATTACTGCAGTAACCAATTAGCACTCCAACCTCAGTTTTTTGGCTTAATTTATCCCTCTTCACATCAGGTATATGGGTGTAACAAAGGCTTCCAAAAACCTTTAGATGAGAGACATCTGATTTCATTCCATACCAGCCCTTAAATGGTGTCTTTGTGTCTAAAGATTTTAGTAGGTAACCTATTAAGTAAATAAACTGCCTCAGCCCAAAACTCTTAGGCACCTTTCTCTCCAACATCAGACACCTAGCCATCTCCATAATCGTTCTATTCTTCCTTTCACAAACACCATTCTACTACGGAGAATATGGAATAGTAAGCTGATGTTGTATCCCCATATCTTCATAGAATTTATCAAATTGGCTACAGCAATATTAACACACCCTATCCCTGATAAAGCTAGTGGACTCGGAGTGTGACATGCGCCGATGATAGATACCAACTAAAAGTTGGACCCACCATCAAGGCTACTACAATATGAGACTTATAAATCATTTTAATAAAAATTTAGGGCTGGTATCTCCCCTGTAATTTGAACTAACCAACCTGTAAACAATTTTATGCAACCCCAACCACAAAATTTCAGCATTAATAATTGTTTATTTGTTAGTCATTTCCTTGCATAACATTTGTTAAAAATTAATATTTTTGTTAAGATATATGAATTTAAGGATGACGTAAATTTGAAGTTCATAAATATGTAAGAATGTGAAAGATTTTTGGCACTCAACGACCACTAATCGGCTACCCTCCAATGACTCTAAGGTATGTAAAGGGGTAAGAAGATGAATTTATTCAAACATTTTGTATAATTTACATCTTTTATATTTCCTACTTTTAGATTTTAAGACATGCATGTTTTTACTCACTAAATTTATAATATATTATGAGAATATGGGTATAACATGTTAGACTTGGTACGGTTTATGTGACGAGTGACTTAATATTAATTTTTTAGGAAATGGTACCACCTACCCACACGAATTTGATGAGGGACTTATTGTGAGCAGTACAATAGTTGAGCAGATAGAATCAAGCAACTCGACCACAAAATACACCACCACAACAAAATGCACCTCCATTTGTCCATGGGGCTCTCTTAGTGGTTGAACAGTTTCGTAGGTACAAGCCTCCTACTTTTGACAGAGGTTCTGACCAACTGGTTATTGAAGAGTGGATTACAGGTCTGGAATGCATCTTTCAACACATTTCTTGTACGGATGTACAAAAGGTACTATGTGTGGAGTTTATGTTTGTTGGAGCAGCCAGTCACTGGTGGAAGTCTGTCTCACGCACTAGGACCGAAGAGAAGTAGTTCAACCTGACTTATGAGCAGTTTAAGAAGAAGTGAGGGCAAAGTATTTCCCACAAGCTTTGAGAGATATCAAGGAATCAGAGTTTTTACAGCTCAGAAAGGGAAAAATATCGCTTAATGAAGAGAGACAGTTTGAGTAGCTCTCAAGATATGCTCTATACTTGGTAGATACAGAAGTTAATCAGGAGGTTCGAAAATAGACTACGCCCAGAGATCGGCATGATCATCACATCTCATCGTTTCACTTCATATCGTGAAATGTTGGAGATGGCTGGTACTATTTCATATCAGAGGACTACATTTGAGCAGTATGCCCAGCAGGACAAGGAGTCATTGGGAAAGAGAAAGTGGAATGATCCAAACAAGGATAGGCATAACTGGGAGAATAAAGACCAAGCACAAAAGTTTGTATCAGTGGGACGACTGAGAGTATTACACCTTATTCTAAGTGTAATAAACTCAAAAGGGTGAATGCTTGCTTGGGAAGAACATGCATTTTCGATGTGGTAAGCCGAGACACATTTCTCTAAACTATACTGAACCTTCAAAGAAGAAGAATGATGATCCGGACAAGAACAAGAAATGGAAGAAATGAGTTTTTGCACTAAATCAACATGAGGCAAAGCATTATCTGAATGTGATAGCAAGTATTTTATTATTATTTGAAGCACTTATTTAAGTTCTTGATTTTGCACCATTTGTCGTTATGTCTAACACTACAATTATGAAACATGTATTCTTTTATTATCTGATGTACCTACTTATGTACTTGTTGACTCTGGGCTACAAATTCTTTCATCTCTACATCATTCGTTGCTAGGTCTAACTTTGCATGTGTGAAAATGAATAATGAATTAGAAAATCGTATCCTTTTAGGAATAACTTATTGCACAAATCAGATAACTAAAGTATGAAGTTAGAGATTGACAAAAAGGTACTGCTTGTAGACTTATACCTTATAAAGAAGAAAGACTTCGACATTATTCTAGGCATGGACTGGTTGGGACTCAATCATGTGACCATTTGATGTCACGAGAAAAGAGTGTTGTTTCACAAACTGGGAGATGAATAGTTCTTTTTATTTGGAGCAAGGTTAAAATCTCTACCTTGCATTGTATCAGCTTTACAAGCGGAGAATATGCTAAGAAAAGAGTCATACCAGGAATTCTTAGTTAATATCATTGATTCCACACATACATAAATAACTGTTAATGATATTAACGTTGTGCAAGACTTTGTAGACGTATTCCTAGAAGATTTTTCAGGCACTCGACAAGATAGGCAAGTTGAATTTGTAATTGACTTGGTTCTCAATGCAACACCAGTTTCTAAGGCACCATACAGAATGGCACCAAAAGAACTTCAAGACTTGAAGTTACAGTTAGATGAGTTGTTGGAAAAAGGTTTCATTCGACTGAGTGTATCTCCTTGAGGCCCTTCAATACTTTTTGTGAAGAAGAACGATGGGAATATGAGAATGTGCATTGACTATTGAGAGTTGAACCACTTGATTATCAAAAATAGATACCCGCTTCCAAGAATAGAAGATTTATTTGACCGGTTAAGGGGTGAAACGGTGTTTTCAAAGATCGACTTGAGGTCAGGGTATCATCTACTGAAGGCTAAGGCAAGAGACATAACGAAAACTACTTTCAGGACTTATTCGGACATTATGAATTCACTGTCATGCCCTTTGGTTTGACCAATGGGAAAGCTGTATTCGTGGATCTGATGAATCGGGGTGTTCCATCAGTAGTATGAGGAACAACTCTGAGTAGTACTCGAAACTTTAAGGAAAGAAAGATTATACACCAAATTCAAGACGTGCGAATTTTGGCTCCATCAAGTAGGTTCCCTTGGTTATGTGGTTACCGCCTAAGGTATTGAGGTAGACCCGATTAAAGTAGAAACGGTAACATATTAGCCTAGACCAACCAGTGTGCGTGAAGTTCGCAGTTTCATGGGGTTGGTTTTCTACTATAGGAAATTTATTAATGGTTTCTCTAAAATAGTAGGTTCGATGACTCAGTTGACTAGAAATGAGGTGAAGTTTTAGTGGACGGAAAAGTGTGAAAAATGTTTTCGAGAACTCAAGCACAGATTAGTTTCGGCTCCTGTATTGATGATACTTGAAGGTTTTGATGGGTTTGTAATTTATAAGGATGCCTCCAAGTAGGGTTTGGGTTGTGTTTTGATGCAACATAGAAAGGTGATTGCTTACACCTCAAGACAATTGAAGCAATATGAACAAAATTATCCTATGTACGACTTGGAACTTGCAGCGATAGTTTACACTTTAAAAATATGGCGTCATTATCTGTATGGAGTGAAGTGTGAAATCTATACAGACTATAAGAGTTTCAAATACTTCTTCACACTGAAGAAACTGAATATCAGAGAGAGAAAATGGTTGGAGTTAGTGAAAGATTGCGAATGTACAATTCTTTACCATTCGGGTATGGCTAACGTAGTTGTAGATGCCTTAAGTAGGAAGACATGATCGTAGTTACCAGTTTTACCCACTGTGCAGGAATAGTTACTTCCAATTACACAACTTTAATTAATTTAATTTTAACAATAAAAATAAACACACATTAAAATTTGATTTTGAAAAATAAGAAAACATAAACACTCAGAAATTTTGGAGGAAAATGTAGTTGAGATTCATGGTTTCGCTTGACCGTCACCTAATTAATTACAAGCCAATTAATGAATTACTCACTTACTATGTTAGACCCAATTTTCCAAGATTAGTTGATTACCTCTCTCAAGAGAAATTAACCCTAATTGATTTGTTAACATATTATATCTCTATGTCGATTAAAACCAAACAATCGTATTAAATCTTTGTAAAATAACTCAATGGGTCACCTAGGGGTTAGGGGTATATATCTACCTCCCACAAAAATCTAAAGTATTTACTATTTGGCCCCTGTTTGGTACACATTAAAATTTTCATTATCATTCTTCTACTCATTTTCAACCACACATTCAACAATAAAGTAATATTTTCCATCATATCAATAACTTTTCCTTTTTTTCAACCACACATTCTCCATCAATCTACTATTCTAAAATACATTCTTCCAAAATAATATGGCTCAAACACACTTGGTCTAAAATGTACAATCTTCTTTAAAACGATGTACAAATCACTAAACTCAATCATTTAATGGACAAATAAATGAAAGGCATTCAACACACTAATAAATACACATGAAAATAAGTATTTTTACATTAAAAGGCAAATATTAAAATTAATTAAAGTTAGGTTAAGTTACCATAAATTCCAACACAAATATCTAGCTCATTTTATACAAATGATAAAAATGAGAATATTTATAACAGTACATTACAAATATGGCAAAATAATTGAGAAAATACAAAGTTATAGATAAAATCTTATTTTGAATCTTGGCATTAGAGCCGAGCGGCTCGTCAGCTTGGCCGCTCTGCTCGTACTGTTCACGCCCATGAGCCGCTCGGCTCGTGGCTCATTAAGAAAATATTAAAATGTTTAAAATTCAGTGACCGTTTGGTCCTTATTTTTTTTTTCCAATTTCATTATTTTTTTCTCTATAAATACCCACCATAATCAACATTTTTTTCCCACGAACCGTTTGGTCCTTATTTTTTTTTCCAATTTCATTATTTTTCCTCTATAAATACCCATCCTAATCAACATTCTTTTCCCACCAATATCAATCTCTCATTATTTACTATACTATACTCTCTACAATTTACATTCTTCAATCTCCATTTATCAATTATCAATAATATCATTCATTCATTCTATAATCATCTTCTAAATTTTTTTTATATTATTTCTTGCTATTTTACAATTCATTTCGTACACTACTACATGATCTTCATTCACTTCTCAATTCTACATATCTACATTCAATTTCTATTATTCATAACAAATGGATTCACGATCATTTGTTCAAAACTTGCTCGGTATGGAGAACAAAACACAAACACCTGCCCAAAATCAATTTGGGAATGAATTCCCCGGTCTCAATGAATTACCAATTCCCGAAAATATTGAAGATTTCAACATTTGTGATAGTCATCCAATTGATTTGGATGACGTTCATGTTGCGGCTAGTGTTAATTGATTTGGAACAAGATGAACCGACATTAAGTATTCCCGATGTAAGAGGGAAGAAGTAGGTAAAATGTTGGGACCATTTCAAATCGATTCCCACTGGTCGTGTGGTCGATGGACTTCTAGAAACTAAAGTAGTATGTAAATACTTCCAACAACGACTGGCATGGTAAAAAGACATTGGAACCACCCACCTCAATCGTCACTACAAATTATGTGTGGCCAAACTTGGGCTTCTTCCTGCTGGTCAAACGCAACTACAATTGGGTACTCCAGAAGTCGGTGCTGCTACTACTACGCCACTTTCTACATGGACGTATTTGGAGGAGGAAACTCGAATGGGAATGGTGAAGTTCGTTGTCGCGGCAGAGTTACCTCTAGCAATAGCAAACAACCAATATTTCGTAAACTATGTCAAAAGATATCTTCAACCGAGGTACCAAGGGATAAGTCGAAATATTTTTCGTTCTGATACAATTGCTTATTTTTTTAATGCAAAGCAACTATTGATTT